>JAJJMA010016439.1:0-13016 GCA_023529015.1 Papaver nudicaule | reverse complement strand
TAATTGTGAAGGCCCAGGAGAATGAGGGACTTTTTTTCAATTTCCTCGTGAAAATATTGAGCATCTCAAGTTGTCTTCTGCTACCAACGTCGCCTTAACTGGTCATGCCGGCGAAACTGAAATTCCTCGTTCTTACCGCTCATCTATCCCAATCATGCACAAGATGCCACTCGGCGACAGTCCTTCCAATTTGCAAAAGGAGAGGATGCACCGGCGAAATTGTTAATAGACTCGCTGATTCCTTCTCCAAGTTGGTCAACTTGGAAGAGAAATACAATTTTGACTCTCTTTACTATAGGCCATGGTGAAGTACTCTTCCCCCAGTCTTGTCAGCTCTAAAGATCTTTCCTCCGTGGCTCAAGACTTAACTCCTTAGGAGCACTTCAAATATCTCCGCTATGGTAATTCTTTTTTCTCAATACTTGACATTCATCCTCTTGTGCTTCTTTATCTTCGCTAACTTCTTGTTTTCCTGCCTCAGGGGTTTAAACATGTTCTCAGTATGATTGACACCTTTGAGGCTCAAAGCGATAGGGTTGGCTTCTTGACTCGTGAAAATGAAGAGCTTGAGCGTCGAGTCAAAACTGTGGAAGCTGCCGTCACGAGATTGCGCGAGGCATATGTCAAGGATGCGAATGAGCGTGATGATCTTAAAGGTAAACTTATCATTACTTGATATTGTGTTATAGTTTTGCATCTTCCTTCATTTTAATATTGCCGAGACCCTTAGACCTCATTCCTTACAAGGTCACCGACAGCATCCTAGCATCCGGCTGAAGCGAGCAGAAACCGAGATAGACAACTTGGCAGATGCTAACGCTAGGCAATGCAACTTCATGTTTGGTCTGGCCAAGGATGTCAAGTGGTACCACCGAGAATTAGATTATGTTACCGAACTTAACGAAAACCTTGATCATTTTCTCAAAGCTGCCCAAACGAATGTGAAGTGGGTTGAAAGCGAACGTGATAACGCTCGCCGTCTGGCTAAAATCAACCGTAAGCAAAAGGAAATTGCTATTGTGGATCATACTCGAGCGAGCTCCTTATTGCAAGCAAAGAAGGAAAGAGCCAGCAAGCTTGCCTCACGACTGACCCTTGTCACTTCTGAAAGGGATTCCGCCCAACTGGAAACCCAAAGGTGGAAAGATTTTGCAAAAATTCATGGCTATAGAGCCAGACAACTTAATGATCAGTTAGTGTCCCAAATTCAACAAGTAGCCAGCGTCTCGGGTTCTGCCGCCAACACCAATTTTGAGTGTCACCTAAATCTTCTCAGGGAAGCCCAAGCGGGTGCTTATAGACACGTGAGCGAGCTAGAAGGTAGATTTCTAGGATGCTTCTTGTCGTAATTTCCATTTGCCTCAGCTCTGATATTATGTTATTTTCGTGTTTTCAGAGCGATTCAAGCACCTTGAAGGCGAGCTGGAAAAGCGAGAGAAGGTGGTGGAAGACCACAAGCTATGCTTCGAAAAAAAATCTGATTTAGCAAACAAGCTGACTTTTCACAATGGCTGCGAAGAAAGGCTAAACAAAGCTTTGGAAGACCATCGCCAATGCCCAAATCAAATTGCCGAGTTAAACCTCAAACTTCAAGACAACCAAAAGTGTGAGAAGAACATCGAAACCCTTGAGGGTAAAGTCGAGTATTTGGGGAAAATCCGAGATGATCTCCAAATTGATTTGAACAAAGCCCAGAAAGATCTTAGAGATCTAGAAGTCAAGCACAACAATGACTTGCTTGAGCTCGATTTTGTCGTTGTTCAAGATTATGTCAATGAAGAATATCCCAAGCTTGGTCTCAAGATTCCCAATCCTATCGCTGGAAAAGAAATTGTGGATTGTGAGAACGAAGGGGAAGGAGACGATGATGGCGAGGGCTCAAGATCTGGTGAAGAAGAAGGGGAAGAGGAGGAAGAAGAAGAAGAAGAAATAGAAGAAGAAGAAGAGAAGGGAGAAGAGCAGGAAAATGAAGCACATGAAGAAGAGAAAGGGAAGGGAAAAGAAAGAGAGAAGGAAGAGGAGGGATATGACTAATTGGGAAGTCGCCAATCCTCTGTAGACTGTTTAATCTAGAATTTCCTCCGCCATTTTCCATATCTTCAATGTTACTTTAACGTTTTGTTAAGACATATGTAGCTTGCATGACATCTTTTTAAGTAATGAAAAACTTCTATTTTGTTAGCGCAGAGCGCTTTAGTCTCGATGCTATTGTCAATGACTTAACCTATTATCGAATGAAGTCCATTGCTTGTACTGCCGACGATTGCACGAAACACCAAATTAACACACCTCTCGCAATGTTACTTGTGCCCGTCGGCGATCTTATTATAAGTGTTTGGGTCGCCCAGTAGTCTGATTTGGATGCTACACAGTGGCTCCCGCTGTAGGGTCTTATTCTCCAAACACTTACAGACCAACAAGTAACGTGATTGGATTTACTGCCAACCTGGGCCAGACTTACTGTACAAGGAGGTTGTTCACTCAATAAAGTAGGCAAGCTATTATGCTTCTTTAAACGAGAGCCCTTAGCTCTAGATGACTTTTCTAGTCAATGGCATGTTGCCTCTACAGGTGGCTCTTGGCCTTAATATTGTACCTGATCAGGGTTTTGTGTTAAGGCTTTGCCTCAGTATGTTATACTTGGTTTCTTGTTTATATCTTTCTTGGTCTATGGCCTTTTAGCCTTGTTGTTTCGGCGAAACCATTAGGCTTTGGATATCGGCGTAGTTAAGTGATACGACAAAAATTAAATGACGCAATAATTTGTTAACGGGTTCGGCGCATGATAGCAAACCTACGTCCCCGGATCTTATTCGTTATTGTTTTACATAAGCTAATAAGATTTCTTGGGTGTTATGCCCGCCCAAGACTTCGGATTTTTACATTATAGCCTCAAGGGTAGTACTTTTTTGATGAACTTGGCGTTCCAAGGATGTTCTAGTTCCACGCCATGCTTATCAATCAACACATATGCTCCACTCCCCGCTACTCTTTTGACTATGTATGGACCTTCCCATACTGGCTCCAGTATCGTGCATCCTTTTCGCTGAGAGGGAGGTATTTCTCGCAAGACCAATTCGCCGGGTTGATACTCTCTAGGGATGACTCGCTTGTTGTATTCACGGGAAAGTCGGCGATGATAATTCTCTATGTGTGTAAGGGCGATCAACCGCAATTCTTCTAAATCATCAAGCTTCGCTAGAATCAAGTCGGTGTTTAAATTCTTCTCCCAAGCTTCGTGCTTCATTATTGGTAAGATTACTTCAGATGGAAGTACCGCCTCAGCACCAAAGGTGAGTAAAAAGGGCGATGCCCCAGTTGCTTCTCTAACAGTGGTCCTTGTTTTTACCTGGAAAAACAATGCACCGTCTCTGGGTACTTTCGTAGTGCTCGAGATCAAAGTCGAACAAGACGAGCCTAAACCAAGTCAATGGTTGTTCACGTCTTTCTTCGGTCACAGAGAGGATATAGGTTGACTAGGGAGGGAAACATCGAAGAAACTTGAGATCAGGTTGAGAATGTTGGGTGTAAGAGTTCAAAACCTCCGTCGTGAAGGTGACCGGAAATCTCCAAGGCTAGAAGTGTGTTGGATACTCAGGTCTGTTTTCTCTGAGGTTCTGGTGTTTTTCCGTATTCTAGTTGTTCTGAATATTCTGAATCTTCTGCCTTGGAAGATAGAGGAAGCCTCTATTTATAGTGTTGAACTCACCCTAATCTCACGACAGAGAAGGTGGAAGTCGTGGAATAGTGGAGGAGTGAAGGAGTGGAGGACATGAGTTGTGCTCCGTAACTGTTAAAATCGTGTAGAACGTGTCCACTCGGCACCACTTTTTCGTAACTGTCCATCATCTCTATCAGTTTCTTTCTAACTGTCGTAGACCGCCAGACCAGTACCCCTAAAGTTATCCCCCCGTGTGATGTTTTAATATCTCGAGTGGTATGCAGATATTGCATGGTCCTGTTGAGCTTGAGTAGGCTTGTGTGGCTATGACTTTGTAGCCAACGTGAGTAGCGCTTTAGAAACGCGCATTTGGACGTGTAGCGGTGGCCTTGGCCATTGGCCAGGGCCAGGAATTCATGGCGCCATGGCGTAGTGGTAACGACCTTGGACTTGGGCCAAGGTCGGGTTCTTGTGGTGCCATGCATCATGGCGCCACGACATTGGTTCTACAGCCTTGGCCTTTGGCCAAGGCCAGTTGTGCGCCATAGCTCATGGCGCCATGGTCCTGGAAGACCCAGGTTTTTGAGAAGGCGACTTTTGTTGTGGCACCATGATTCATGGCGCCATGCCTAGTGGCTAATACCTCTGGAGTTTGGCTAGGGCTAGTCTTCTCGCGTTCAAGCTATGCCACTTTGGCTATGCTCGTTTGCTTTCCTATGGTATATGCGCGCGCTTGCGCTATGGCGTATGCATGCGCTTGTGCTACAATGTGCTTCAAGTCATGGCGTGTGTATCCACAGTACATTAGACCATTCTGTGTTAAGAGTATGGTCTGCCTAAGCATGTTTAGGCTGTTGTATGTTTCTCAGAGAGCTTTGGACAGGCCTGGAGCTGTGGTACTTCTGAGGTTTTCATTGGGACTCGGACGTTGAGCAATGTTTTGAGAGGAAATACGTGAGGTGCATCTCTGCTAACTCTCCACCATGTACCATATTGAGCAGTTTAGTTCTGATATCGAGGAATTCGAGGCGATGTCGACATGAACCAGATTAATGGGTTTATGTGCTGGTGGGGTTATTAGTACTGCACTATGATATCATCCTCTCCACCGGGAGTTATAAGAGAGAACTCTTTAGAGAGTACATTTAGCTCGTAGAATAGGTTGCATTATGAGCTATAGGGATGTGCCTAAGTAGGCGATTGCCTTGAGATAAGGCGTGATTAGAGAGTAGTTTTACAATTTTGTCCCTCTCCCATTTTTCACCATCTACAGTCCTATAAGACCATAAAACATTGTGTAAATGTTCGCACCATGCTTTCTTGTGTGGCTCCACTCTTTTCTTCAACCCCATTCTAATAGTTTTGTTTGTAGCTTCCGCTTTCCCATTGCTCTGTGGATACAATGGAGTTGACTTCCCTAACTTGACACTGTAAGTAGCGAGCAATTTTATGATGTTATCTCCAACAAGCTCTTTTCCATTATCTGTACAAATTTTTGTTGGCACGCCGAACTCTTCTTGATCTCTTCTTGATAGCCTTCGCTTCACACCACTTTGTAAAGTAATCAGTTGCTACTATTATGTACTTCCTCTGTCCTGATCCTGGAGTCAGCGTTCCTATGATATCAATGCCCCACTTGGCGAAAGGCCATGGGCTTAGTACTGAGTTTAATGATGTTGTCGGCGCCTTGATTCTTCTTCCAAACAATTGACATTTTTTGCATCGGCGAGCATATTCTTTAGCATCACTATTCATCCATGGGCAGTAGTAACCTTGCATTCTCACTTTCAGGGCTAGAGCTCGCTGACCACTATGATTCCCACAGTCTCCTTCATGGATTGATTCTAGCAGCTTCTTACCTTCTTCTCTCGATACGCATCTTAGTAGGGGTCCAGAAAATGTTCTACGATATAATATACCATCTCTAAGTTCGTAATTCGCCGATCTGCTGACCACTTGGTGGGCTTTTTAAAATCATCTTTCCTGGAAGAGTAAGACGATCTAGATAGTATCGTATCGGCGTTCTCCAATCTGTCTCTGCTGATTCTTCAGTATCTGTTGCCAATACCATCCTTCGTTCTCGCTCATCCACAGAGGATTGCTTCACTCGCTCAGTAGTTATCGAGGTAATGTCAGGATTTGTCATCATCGATGAAATAAAGGCTAACGCATCAGCGTGCCTATTATCCTTTCTGCAGATGTAAACTTGATACCAGGAATCTCCTGAGCATACTCCCTAGCAAGTTTGAGATACTTCTGCAGAGAAGCATCGACAGGCTTGATAACGTCCAGATATTTGGCGAATCACCAGTTGACAGTCGCTTGTCAATCTAACATCGCTAATACCCATCTCAATAATTAATCGCATAGCGTATATAACTCCTTCGTATTCTGCCTCATCGTTAGTCACCGGGAACTCCAATCTTAGCGAATGTACTATCCTTGCTCCTTTTCGCGAGTAAAAACAATACCTATTCTTTTTCCTTTTTTATTTGATGAACCATCGACACATACCTCCCAACTTGTAGGACTGCATTTCAACAATTCTGGCATCTCATTTTCTCGTTCGTCTAGCAAAAAGGATATGTCTTCTATTTCTTCTTCTTCTTCTTCTATTGGGAAATCAACCAGAAAGTCGGCGATAACCTGAAATCTTTGAGCGGTACGAATTTCGTACCGAACGCCGAACTGCTCAATCTGGGTATTCCATTTAGCGATTCGGCTTACTCTCTGAGAACTATGCTGGATGGACTCAATGGGTGTCTTTGTTAGGACAGTGATTGGATGGGCATGGAAATATGGGCGAAGTCGTTGGGATGCAAAATATAAAGCCATAATTATCTGCTCGATCTTTGTATAATTTTTCTCTGCTCCCTGCAACGTTCTGCTAATGTAGTATATAGGCGTCTCTCCGCCTTTAGTTCTTACAAGTATGACACTGATGGCGACTAACGTTGCAAGGTAGACTCTTAGCCATGTTCTGGTGGCTGAATCGCTGGGAGAGTAGCGAGGTACTTTTTAATACCTTGAAAGGCAGCTTCATGAGCTTTTGTCCAATTCAATTTTTCTCCTTTTCTCAATGTTTGAAAGAATAGCTTGCACTTGTCGGAGAATCTTGAAATAAATCTATTAAGCGAAGCCAAAGTTCCATTGAGTCGCATGACATCCTTTACTGTCGCCGACGAGGGCATATCTATGATTGCTTTGACTTTAGCTTGGTCCGCTTCCACACCCTTCTTGGTGACAACATACCCCAAAAACTTTCCCGAAGTAACGCCAAAAACGCACTTTGCTGGGTTTATTTTTAACTTAGTGATGCGCATATGATCGAATATCTCTCTGAGGTCTTGAACGTGAGTTTGTTTTACTTTGCTCTTCACTAGCATATCGTCAACATAAACCTCTATTGTTTTCCTTATCCATTTTTCAAACATCTTCTGAGCCATTTCTTGATATGTAGCGCCGGCATTCTTCAATCTGTTAGGCATCCGGGTATAGCAAAACAACCCTTTAGTAGAAAAGAAGGCGGTGTGCTTCTGATCTTCTTCCGCCAAAGGTATTTGGTTATAGCCTGAATAGCCATCCATGAATGATAGCAACTCATGCCCTGATGTGGCGTCCACTGTCTGGTCGATGCTTGGCAAAGAAAAACTATTCTTTGGACATGCTCTGTTGAGATCGCTGAAGTCAATACAAATCCGCACTCCCTTGTTCTTCTTGGGTACCACCACCATATTTGCTATCCACTGAGGATATTGCATTGGTATTATAATACCGGATGCTCTCATCTTATCAATCTCATCTTCCACTGCTTCCTTGTATGCCAGAGCCAATTTCCTTATCCTTTGCTTGAAGGTCTAATCTTTGGATCAATATCTAATTTATGGCATGCTATTTTTGGGTCAATACCCGACATTTCGTTCATTCCCCAAGCAAAAACATCCACATTCTCCCTGAGCAATGCCTGCAGCTTCGCTGATTCTTCCTCACTCAGTAGAGTACCAATCTTTACCATCTTGGGTTCACTATCCTCGCCGATGTTAATATCTCTCCTTGGTTCTACCGCTGTAAAATGTAGTTCAGGGCGAAGGTTCCTTTAATTGCTATAATGGCTTTTCCCCAAGTTTCGCCGAATCTTCTCCTGTATCCACAGAGTGGACATACTTTGATGGGTCGGCGATGATCTCTTGAATCTCTTGTTCTTTTAGGAGCTCTTTGCCTTGCTTCTTCTTCTCATTAATTCTAGCTTTCCTGCTTTCGCGCATCTGAACGTCCGCCGCGTTACAAGCCTTTGCTATTGTTAAATCCACGACATATTCGGCGACCCCTTTAGGTGTTGGAAACCTTAAGCGTTGATGATAGGTAGAGGGTACCCCTTTCAAACTGTGCAGCCATAGCCTCCCAATAATTGGAGCATATGGCGAATCAACATCCACAATACAAGGGTAGTATCCAAAATCAGATCGTCGCAGGTAACAATCTTAAACTCAATTTCTCCGTTTGGTTTAGATGCAATGTCGTTGAACCCATAAATATTGTATTTTGAAACTGTCGGCGATGGAATTTCAGAATCATTTGCTTTCATTGCTTCATATGCTGAGTTAAAAAGGATATCAACCGAACTGCCTGGGTCAATGAGCACTTTTGGCACTTTGAATTTTCATATCTGGACAGTGAGTACCAAAGGATTATTATGGCTTCTCGCTTCTGCTGGTACCTCATCGGCAAAGAATCCTACACACGCTTTCATCCAATCTAACAATGGTTCTTGTTTGACAGTGACACTGCAAATCTCGTTCCCCGACCTTTCTCGCTTATGTACTCTGAATAAAACATTGTTGTGGAATTCATCTCTAGTAATCTTCGAATGCACAATACAAAAGCAATTTAATTCCATGGATTCTCGCTATACTTTTACTTCATATACGTTTGGATCCTGAATAGCTTGAATTGGTTGGACCATGACCGATGGTGGTGGCGGCAACTCAAGAAATTCTTGGAATTTTCCCAAGCGGATGAATCTGTGGACCTCCTGCTGGACACCAGTACAATTTTCTGTTGTGGCCGTGGAATAAGTGGAACTAGCAAAAGGAGTTAGTATTAGTGGGTGGAACCCTGGGATTTCCTCTATTGTAGGGATAGCGAATGTCATCTCTGCAATTTGAGTTCTCGATTTGTCCCCAAGCATCAGTATAAGAAATACGAAGCTTTGGAAGTGTAGCATCCTGGAAGGCTTGCTGGTTGCCTCTGCGTTCGCCAAATTTTATGTTATCGCCGTTGTACCTCCTATCACCATTCCCATTCCGCCTCTGCCATCATTTCTGCCTCTATTATCCTGCCTATCCCTGCCGTCATAATTGTCTCGCTTTTGAGAATTCCAATGTTGATCGGCGGTTGTCTGATGTTATTGCTGCTTCATAGTTTCTGGTACCACTATCGCCGAGGAAGACGCCTTCGCTAATCTCTGCTTCTCTGCCTTGAGCCATTCTCTCTTTATTTCTTCTTGCTCTTTTAAGGAGTAACTATTGATTGAGTGAATTTGCTTTACTCTCTCCCTCTTTTGGCGAAGTTCCTCCTCCTGGATTTCTTCATAATTCATCCATTCATTTTGCTTAGCTCTCATGGCCTTCATGTCCTTTGGTGGATCCCAAAACAGATTCTTATACAGAGGGTCCGATGTTTCCATAGAATTAATGAATGCCCGAATTTTATCTTTATCAGACACCGCTGATCCTACCTCGCTACAAAGCTTTTGCCATCGCTGAATTAAACTTCTATATGTCTCCGATGGTCTCTTCTTGATATTAAATAATCTTTCCACGCCTGGGCGACTTCTGTTATTCTGGATGTACGTGCGTAAGAACTTTCCCTCCAGCTTGTGAAATGATCCAATTTACCTTCTTCTAACCCATCAAACCAAGCCAGAGCTTCGTCTTTAAGGGTGGCGGGAAATGCCATGCACATTATTGGGTTTGAACCTACCCATGGCGCTAAATCTCGCTTATAACTTCTCAGGTGCTGAGCTCGATCCCATGTTCGTCAAAGATGGACGAGAACTTTGGCATGGTAAATCATGTAGAAACATCGCCATATGTAGTATATTCTTTAACGGTCGTCTTTTGTGCCTCAGAAAGTGTTGTTTCTAACTTCGACTCCTTCGCGGATCCTCTCATCGCCGCCACTTTGCTTTTTAGTCGGCGAATCGCTCTTCTTAATCCCTTATCCATTCCATCACGCCCTCCTGAGTCGTCAAAACCTTTAGTATTCATTCTAGGTGTTTCTCTTCTTCTGCCTCTCTCATCGTATTTTGCTGACGAGTCTGAAACTTCAATTGTGCTAGCCCTGCTTCTCTCTGAACCGCGAGTGATGCGCGAGTGAGATGTGTGACACTGTGACTCCTTCTCTGTATCATCTTCTTGTTTTCCGCCATCAATTCTCTATGGCTCTGCAAGACAGTCTTCATTTGCAATTGCATCTGCAACTGCATCTGAGTTGTTTGTCGGTTGTTGGCCTCAAGGATTTTCTTTAATAAGGTCTCTGTAGTGTTAGTGGATCCTGTGTTATCGGCCACTACTATGGGTCTAGCCAAGGTTACGCCAGGTGCTACCGTTGTACCACTGCAACTGGCGAATTGATGAGCATCTTCCGTTGTAATGGGTTCGACGACCACTGCTGGAGCTACCGCCAATACATTAGGTGCATTGCCGACAATCCTTTAAGTTGTATCCACCGCTATAGTAGCATATCCTACTACATTATGGGTGCCACCCGCTGCATTAGAAGACTCGCCGACTATCGTTTGGGTTGTCTTAACACCACCAATTGGTTCGCCGACGATGCCCGTGGCTATCTCTTGTCCAACCCTTCGTAACAACTCATTAGGTACAACTGCTGCCCCTGCATCCTCCAAGTGGGTAATATCCTCCAGCAGGACTTCGTCTTGATTCACTTGCTGTTGCACAGATGACCGCCGAGGTAAATCTTGATTCGCGAAAAGAGAATTCGGCAACCCTGCTGGCTCTGGTGCTCTGCTTCTAGTGGTGGGTCGATTGGGAAATACCAATGGGGTAGGTGTGATGGGATACCTTGGAGGTCTACCTGCCAGAGCTCTACTACTCTTACCCCTAGAACCCATTCGCCAAAGATCTGTAATAGAAGACAAACACACTTCCTGACAGTATTGCTCTGTTAGTACTGTGGGTAAATGCCAAACAAGTCAGTGGAGGTGGTTGGGTGACTTTTCAGAATGTTGTTAAGGAAATGACAAAAAATAGCAGACCTAACTGTAACTACGCAAAGAGAATGACTTAATCATGACAAGGACTAAAGTGGTAATTTTCACTAAAATTTTCAAAGAGTACAGACTTCAAACATCTAAGGTAACCAAAATATTTCGATCGAAAGGTGTACGGCGGCCAATTTTTGAAAAGTTTGAAAACATTTTACTTATCTCACAATCAAAGCCTCCCAGAATCTTAATATGGCATATTGTTATGGTTGGCATAGGGACTCAAAAAATAGGCTTAAAAGGCCATTTATAGTAACATCTGAACCAGAAACAATCATTGTTTCGCCAGAAAATAATGCTTTGAACGACGACTTCTAACAACAACCGAAAATATATATCTATATTTCCTCAAAACATACCCAAAGTAGCATATTTTCTCCAAGATGATTATTAAAAAAAACTTTTAAGGATTTGCAATACAACGGTTTGTCTTTAAAAAACTGAGAATTGAATTGGGATAATTTAACCAAGCACCTAAAAAACTTTTAAGAGTTTGTGGTAGAAATGTTTGTCAGTTCGTCGTCTTTAAGAAACTGAGAATTGAACTGAGATAATAAAGCATGGTACCTCGCCTCTTTTTGCTTCCGTTGTGGTGCAACATGTCATGGTCCTTTTAGACTTCATGTCTGTCTCTTATAACATTTAGATAGTTTTCTCAAACATCTCATCTAATAAGATCTCAGAAATCTTTCAAACACTAGCACTGTGGTATTCGTAATTTTCTCAAACATTTTAGAAGTCTCTGAGCTCTGATACAATTGTAGGAAACATTGCGGAACATCTTTCTGAACCGTTAATCTTTCTGTACCATTAAATTGACGGTTGATTGCTCATTGAAAATTGGAATGGTTTTGGCTTTTAGGTGGCCTAAAGCTTAAGAAATAGTTGAGCCTATTGTCAGGAAGTTTTTTATAGGCAGCAAAAAAAAAGGTCTCACCTATTTACCACCCACACTTTCACTCTTTCCCACCCCACCTCACAATTGAAAAAAATAACCACTTTTCAATTCTACTTTCTTTTATTTACCACCTACAAAAGTAAATAGGGTTTGACTTGGACTAGTATTTGTCTTCTTCTTCTAACTCTTCTACTTTCATTAAAAAACCATTAGAAAACCATTAAGTTTGAAAACCCTAGGTTAGATTATGTTTATTCAATTATAGTACACCAAATTTACTGAAGATGGTATAGAGGTAAGTAAGTGATAACAATTGATTTTTTTTTCTCCCTTAAATTTTCGACGAGCTGGTCTACAATGTCTGAACGACTATATCATATGTTAGCCGTCAGTAACTGGACGACTATGGGTAATAATAGTAATCCTGCAGTCAACGACCCTAACAAACTCTGGTTGTGATATCCTGGGCGACTAGGGTGTTACTTAGTCGTTTATATTTCAACGTCTATTATAGCTGAAGAGTTTTTTTCCTTGTTGAAGGATCTTTACAGCCAATTCATTGGCCATCCCAAAAGACAATCTGATGAACAAGTCATTCATGACGAAAACAAAGAGGACGGGCTTGTTCTAGCTGTTGTAGGTGAACATAATGCGGAGCAACTACAACCAATTGATAATGATGGCTTTGATTCTGAGGCAGCCTTGGGCTCAGAGGTAAAGTACAACAATATGTTGAAAAGATTGAGATTTGAGGTTGGAGATGACCCCAGAAATTGGTTCAAACTGCCGGAAGATGGTCTTGTAGCGGCACAAACTTTTCGAACAGTTCTTATTTGGCTTTCAAAACACTTTTGTGCAACCTTCTTACCTTCGAAGCATGCTCCAATCAAAGGTAAGAAACATAGAGTTTTTATAATGGCTTTCGTGGACAACAACCATTGGGTTCCAATGAAGTTAGAGATCGGTTCTCCTATACCACCTCCTTGCAACATGTGGACGGCTAATGCATACGAAAATGCTAAGGCTTGGCCAAAAAAGTATGCAGAAAAGATGAGTATATACAAAAAGCGAATGAACATTGTAGACCCAGATCCTAAAAACCCAGTTCTCCTTTAATAATTATTTGTGCAATTGTATGATTCTAAGGATTCTTTTTTATTTTTACTTTT
>JAJJMA010016401.1:0-26911 GCA_023529015.1 Papaver nudicaule | reverse complement strand
CCGTCTACGTACGCGGCCAGGTCGGCACCGATTTCGACGGCAAACTGATCGGCCTTGGCGATCCGCGCGCGCAGGCCGAGCAGGCGATGAAGAACGTCAAGCAATTGCTGGAGGAAGCCGGCAGCGACATCACGCATATCGTGAAGACGACGACCTACCTGATCGACCCGCGTTACCGCGAGCCGGTGTACCAGGAAGTCGGCAAGTGGCTGAAGGGCGTTTATCCGATCTCGACGGGGCTCGTCGTGTCCGCGCTCGGCCAGCCGCAGTGGCTGATGGAAATCGATGTGATCGCGGTGATCCCGGACAACTGGCAGCCGAACCGCGCCAAGGAGGCGACATGACTTTCTCCATCGTCGGGCGCTGCCCGGAGACGGGCCAGCTCGGGATAGCGATCAGCTCGTCGAGCATCGCGGTGGGTGCGCGCTGCCCGTGGGTGCGCGCGGGCGTGGGTGCCGTCGCGACGCAGAACATCACGCTGCCGGCGCTCGGCCCGCAGATCCTCGACCTGATCGAGCACGAACAGCTCGCGCCCGCCGCGGCGCTCGACCGCGCGCTCAGCGCGAACGGCTGGAGCCAGTACCGGCAGGTCACGGTGATCGACGGGCAGGGGCAGACGGCGTGTTTCACCGGCAAGGAAGCGCTCGGCACGCATCACGCGGTGCGCGGCGAGCAATGCGTGGCGGCCGGCAACCTGCTGGCCGCGCCGGCCGTGATCGACGCGATGGTGCGCGCATTCGAACAGGCGCCCGGCCTGCTCGCCGATCGCCTGCTGGCCGCGATGCACGCGGCGCTGGCGGCCGGCGGCGAAGCCGGGCCGGTGCATTCGGCCGCGCTGAAGGTGGCCGGCGACGTGACTTGGCCGATCGTCGACCTGCGTGTCGACTGGGCCGATACCGACCCGATCGGGCAGCTCGATGCACTGTGGCGCGCGTATCGGCCGCAGATGCAGGACTACCAGACGCGCGCGCTGAACCCGACCGCCGCGCCGAGCTACGGAGTGCCGGGCGATGAGTAATACGTCGAGCCGCGCGCTGCTCGAACGGCTGATCGGTTTCGCGACGGTCAGCCGCGATTCGAACCTCGAGATGATCGGTTTCATCCACGACTATCTCGCAGGCTTCGGCGTCGCGAGCGAACTGTTTTACAACGCGGACCGCACGAAGGCGAGCCTGTACGCGACGATCGGCCCGCGCGATCGCGGCGGCATCGCGCTGTCGGGCCACACCGACGTGGTACCGGTCGACGGGCAGGCGTGGACGGTCGAGCCGTTCCGGCTGACCGAGCGCGACGGCCGCCTGTACGGCCGCGGCACGGCCGACATGAAGGGCTTCATCGCGTCGGTGCTCGCGGCCGTTCCGGCGTTCGTCGCGCGGCCGCTGAGCGCGCCCGTGCATCTCACGTTCTCGTACGACGAGGAAGTCGGGTGCCTCGGCGTGCGGCCGATGCTCGACGCACTGGCCGCGCGCGAGTACCGGCCGCGGCTGTGCCTGATCGGTGAGCCGACCGAGCTGAAGCCGGTGCTCGGTCACAAGGGCAAGCTCGCGATGCGCTGCCACGTGAAGGGCGCTGCGTGCCACTCGGCGTACGCGCCCTCGGGCGTCAATGCGATCGACTACGCGGCGAAGCTGATCGGCCGGCTCGGCGAGATCGGCGCGGCGCTCGCGCGGCCCGAACGCCGTGACAGCCGCTTCGATCCGCCGTTCTCGACCGTGCAGACGGGTGTGATCAAGGGCGGCCGCGCGCTGAACATCGTGCCGGCCGAATGCGAGTTCGATTTCGAGGTGCGTGCGCTGCCGGATTTCGATGCGCACGACGTACCGAGGAAGCTGCAGGACTATGCGGAATCCGAACTGTTGCCGAGCATGCGCGCGGTGCAGCCCGATACCGACATCCAGCTGCAGCCGTTGGGCGCGTACCCGGGGCTCGCGACCGCGCCCGACAGCGAAGCCGCGCGCCTGCTCGCGATGCTGAGCGGCTCCGATGCGTTCGGCACCGTCGCGTTCGGCACCGAGGGCGGGCTGTTCGGGCAGGCCGGCATTCCGACCGTGGTGTGCGGGCCCGGCAGCATGGACCAGGGGCACAAGCCCGACGAGTTCGTCACGCTCGAACAACTGCACGGATGCGACGCGATGCTGGGTCGTCTCGTCGCGCATCTTTCCGCGGCCGCCTGAACGGGCTGCCGGCACGCAAGCACGCGCCCGCCCTGCGGCGCGTGCGTTGTCTTCTTCGTTATCGCGCCGATGCCGCGACGATCTGCGCGAGCCGTTCTCGGCAGAAATCGACGAACGACTGCGCCTGCTTGGTGAGCTGCCCGCGTTTCAGGCGCGCACTCACGAGCCCGGACGGGCTCACCGTTTCGCTGAGACCGATCGTCACGACCCGCTGGCCGTCGTACGTGTATTCCGAATGCGGGCGTGTGACGAGCAGCGAGAAGCCGAACCCCTGGCCGACCATCCCGCGCACCATCTCGATCGAAGGCGACCCGAACACGATGTTCGGCGTCAGCCCGAGTTCATGAAACAGGCTGACGAAATACGTGCGGCTCGGCTGCACGTCGAGCAGGATCATCGGCTCGACGCAGAGGTCGCGCAGCGACACGTGCGGCTGGCCCGCGAACCGGTGGTGCTCCGGCAGCAGCACGTACGGCTGCTGCGGCGGCATCAGCGGCTCGGTTTCGATCGTGCCGTCGAGATCGTGGTTGTACATGAGCGCGAGATCGAAGGTGCCGGACGTCAGGCCCTGCACGAGTTCCTGCTGGTCGCCGTCGCGCAGCCGGATGTTGACGCCCGGGTAGCGCTCGCGAAACCCCGCAATCAACTGCGGAAGATAGAGCGGCGCGACCGTCTCGAAGCAGCCGATGTCGATCTGCCCGGTGATCACGTCGTTGTCGGCGAGCGCGTTCTGTTCGAATTCGTGCGCGATGCGCAGCAGCTCCTGCGCTTTCCGGTAGAAGCGCGTGCCGCTCGGCGTCAGCGACACGCCCTGCGCGTGATGGCGGATGAACAGCTTCACGCCGAAGCTTTCCTCGAGCCCCTTGATCGCGCTGGAGATCGACGGCTGCGCGATGAAAAGCTGGCGCGACGCCTCGGCGACGCTGCCGGATTCGACCGTCGTCACGAAATACTTCAGTTGCCGCAAAGTGTAGTGAGCCACAAGCACCTCTGATGCGCGGCCCCCGGCGTGCCGCCGCGGGCGCAATCTGTCCATGGTTTCGCGTAGCACCTTACCTGAAGTCGATTGGCGCCGAAATTTCCGCTGCAGAGCTTTTTCGTATGTCCCGGAAATATTTTTAGTATTTCTCCGTCGCGGTATCCGTGGCGCACCATCGTCTCCAATCCGGATCGCAACGAGGCTGCGCGTGCGCCGGCGGGGCAGGTCATCCGTCCCCGCCTGCCGTACATTCGCCGCTTCGGTCGATACCGCCGCGCGTGCACGCGGTGCGTCGTCGCTCGCGTATCCGGACCCGATTGCAGGCGCGCACCCCATCGCGCGTCGGTTGAAACGGCAAGCGCGCATCGCCGCGCAGGACAGGAGACTTCACCATGACGAACGTGGACCGCAACGCGTCCCCGATGATAGAGAAGCACACGATCGGCTATGTGCCGCCCGCGGAGCGCCACGGCAAGGTGCGCGACCTGTTCACGCTCTGGTTCGGCGGCAACATCGCGCCGTTGCCGATCGTGACCGGCGCGCTCGGCGTGCAGCTGTTCCACCTGAACCTGATGTGGGGCATCGTCGCGATCGTCGTCGGCCAGGCCGTCGGCGGCGTGCTGATGGCGCTGCATTCGGCACAGGGGCCGCAGATGGGCATCCCGCAGATGATCCAGAGCCGCGCGCAGTTCGGTTCGTGGGGCGCGCTGCTCGTCACGGTGATCGCGGCCGTGATGTACGTCGGCTTCTTCGCGTCGAACATCGTGCTCGCCGGCAAGTCGGTGCACGGCATCGCGTCGTCGGTGCCAGTGCCGGTCGGCATCGTGATCGGCGCGGTGGGCTCGGGGCTGATCGGCATCGTCGGCTACCGCTTCATCCACATCCTGAACCGCATCGGTACATGGGTGCTCGGTATCGGGATTATGGTCGGCTTCTGGATGATCCTCACGCACGTGACGACCGACGATTTCCTGACGCGCGGCGGCTTCGACTTCGCGGGCTGGCTCGCGACGGTGTCGCTGTCGGCGTTGTGGCAGATCGCGTTTGCGCCGTACGTGTCGGACTATTCGCGCTATCTGCCGGAGGATGTCGGCGTCGCGTCGACGTTCTGGGCGACCTATCTCGGCTGCACGATCGGCTCGACGCTCGCGTTTATCTTCGGCGCGGTCGCGGTGCTCGCGGTGCCGGCCGGCGCGGACACGATGGATGCGGTCAAGCAGGCGACCGGCCCGCTCGGCCCGCTGATGCTCGTGCTGTTCCTGCTGAGCGTGATCAGCCACAACGCGCTGAACCTGTACGGCGCGGTGCTCGCGGTGATCACGTCGGTGCAGACGTTCGCGTACAAATGGATTCCGACCGCAAGGACGCGCGCGGCGGTGTCGGTCGTGATCTTCGTGGCATGCTGCTACGCGGCGATCGGTGCATCGACCAACTTCGTCGGCAACCTCGTCGATCTCGTGCTCGCGCTGCTGGTCGCGCTGGTGCCGTGGACGGCGATCAACCTGATCGACTTCTACGTGATCCACCAGGGCAAGTACGACATCAAGTCGATCTTCATGGCGGACGGCGGGATCTACGGCCGTTTCAATCCGCAGGCGCTGCTCGCGTATGCGATCGGCATCCTCGTGCAGATTCCGTTCATGAACACGCCGATGTATGCGGGCCCGATTCCCGCGCATCTCGGCGGCGCGGACCTGTCGTGGGTGGTCGGGCTGGTGCTGACGTCGCCGCTGTACTACTGGCTCGCGAAGCGCGACAGCGCGTATCGGCGCCGGCAGGGCGGTGCGCAGCTGCCGCCGACGGCAGCGCGGTAAGCGGGGCGCAGTTCGATACGGCGAAGGAAGAGCGGGGCCACCGCATCGGTGGCGATGCAGCGGCTCGTGGACGCGTTTCGATATGACGAGGGCAGGCTCGCGGCCGGCGATGCGCCGCAAGCCTGCCCGCGCATCAGACGACCGCCGAGCGCGCGACGCGCACCGGCACCGACTTGTACGACGGCGTGCCGCTTTCCTTGTCGATGTAGTCGAGCGGCACGAGCACGTTCGCTTCCGGATAATACGCACCGACCGAACCCGGCGCGATGTCGTACTCGATCGCGGTGATCTTCTCGAGACGCAGCGTGCGGCCCGACGCGGTGATCGTCTCGATGTCGACGAGGTCACCGTGTTCGAGCCCGTACTTCGCGAGATCCTCCGGGTTCATGAACAGCACGTCGCGCCGCCCGAACACGCCGCGATAACGGTCGTCGAGCCCGTAGATCGTCGTGTTGTACTGGTCGTGGCTGCGCAGCGTGATCAGCCGCAGCACCTGCTCGCCGCCGAGCACTTCCGCATCTTCCGCGACGCCCTTGTACACCGAGAACATCGCCTTGCCGGTCGCCGTGGGCCACACGCGCTCGGTGGGCGGCAGCGGCAGCCGGAAGCCGCCCGGCGTGCGGATGCGCTCGTTGAACGCCTCGAAGCCGGACACCGTGCGGTCGATCAGGTCGCGGATGCGGTCGTAGTCGGCGATCAGGTCGAGCCACGCGACCTTGCTGTTCGGCAGCGTCGCATGCGCAATCCCCGCGACGATCGCGGGCTCCGAGCGCAATTGGTCGGACGCCGGCTTGAGCTTGCCGGCCGACGCGTGGACCATCGACATCGAATCCTCGACCGTGATCGACTGCCGGCCGCTTTCCTGCATGTCGAGCTCGGTGCGGCCGAGCACGGGCAGGATGAAGGTTTCCTTCCCGACCAGCAGGTGCGAGCGGTTCAGCTTCGTGCCGAGATGCACGCTCAGGTCGAGCTTCCCCATCGCGGGGAACGACAGCTCGGGATCGGGCAGCGCGACCGCGAAGTTGCCGCCGAGGCACAGCAGCACCTTCGCGCTGCCGTCGATCATCGCCTGCATGGCCTGCACCGCATCATGCCCGTGATGGGCGGGCGGCGTGAAGCCGCATACGTCCTCGATCTTCTTCAGGAACTCGGCCGACGGCTTCTCGGTGATGCCGACCGTGCGGTTGCCCTGCACGTTCGAATGGCCGCGCAGCGGGCACACGCCGGCGCCGGGCTTGCCGATGTTGCCGCGCATCAGCAGCAGGTCGGCGATCAGGCGCACGGTTGCCGTGCCCTTGTTGTGCTGCGTGACGCCCATCCCGTACGTGATGATCGTCGCATTCGACTTCGCGTACGCGAGCGCGACCTGTTCGAGCTGCGCCTGGCTGAGCCCGCTCGCGCGTTCGATGTCGTTCCACGACGTGGCCTGCAGGTCGGTCGAGAACGCGTCGAAACCATCGGTGTGCTGCGCGATGAAGTCGCGGTCGAGTACGTCGCCGCGCTCGGCTTCGAGTTGCAGCAGCGCTTTCATGATGCCCTTCAGCGCGGCCGCGTCGCCGCCCGCATCGACCTGGTAGTACGTCGACGCGATGCGCGTCGAGCCGAACGATGCCATCTCGATCATGTCCTGCGGATCCGCGAAACGTTCGAGCGCGCGTTCGCGCAGTGGATTGAACACGATGATCGGCACGTTGCGCCGCGAGCACTCGTGCAGCGTGCCCATCATCCGCGGGTGGTTCGTGCCGGGGTTGTGGCCGATCGAGATGATCAGCTCGCAGTGGTCGAAATCCTCCAGCGACACGGTGCCCTTGCCGATGCCGATCGACTGCGGCAGGCCGACGCTGGTCGGCTCGTGGCACATGTTCGAGCAGTCGGGGAAGTTGTTGGTGCCGAGCTCGCGCGCGAACAGCTGGTACAGGTACGCGGCTTCGTTCGACGCGCGGCCCGACGTATAGAACTCGACCTGCTCGGGCGGCAGCGCGCGCAGCACTGCGCCGATGCGCGCGAATGCGTCGTCCCATTCGATCGCGCGGAACGTGTCGGTCGCGCGATCGTAGACGAGCGGATGCGTGAGCCGGCCCATGTTCTCCAGTTCGTAGTCCGACATGCGCAGCAGCGACGACACGGTGTTCGCCGCGAAGAACTCGGGCGTCACGCGCTTGGTCGTCGCTTCCCACGTGACGGCCTTCGCGCCGTTCTCGCAGAACTGGAACGTCGACTTGTGTTCCTTGTCGGGCCAGGCGCAGCCGGGGCAGTCGAAGCCGTCGGGCTGGTTGGTCCGCATCAGCACGATCGGCGCCTCGATGGTTTCCATCTGCGTGCGCACGGCCTCGGCTGTCGCGCGAAGCGCGCCCCAACCGCCGGCGGGCCCATCGTACTTCCTGATGCCTGGCACTTCGCGTCGATTTGTCATTGTGAATCTCCATGAGCCGGGCCCGGTGCGGGTGGCTCGGGTTGCGCCGTGTCGCGGCGTGGTGCGGCTCCGTCCGCGGACGGAGCCGGTCATGCGTGCCCCGGGGTGCAGGGCAGGCGGGGTTTCAGTGCGCGTCTTTCTTCGCGCCGGACGACTTCCTGGCCGGGGCCTTCGCGGCGGGCGGCGGCACGTCGGTGGGCGCTTCGCCTGCTGTCGCTTCACCGGATGCCTTGGCGGCCGCCTTGCCGTTCGGCTTCGCCTTACCGTCGGCGTCCTTCGCTTCAGGCGCGGCGAGCTTGTTGAACTTCACTTCGTCGCGGTCCTTGTCGTAGTCGACCTCGACGCGGTCGCCGGACGTGAGCCGGTCGGCGAGGATCTCCTTGGCGAGCTTGGTCTCGATGGTCTGGCGGATCTGGCGCTTCAGCTCGCGCGCGCCGAACTCCGGCTGGTAGCCGGCTTCGGTCAGGTGCTCGACGAGCGCATCGCCCATCACGAGCGTGATGTCCTGCGCCGCGGCCGTGCGCACCACGCGGTCGAGCTGGATCTGCACGATCGCGCGGATGTTCTCCTTCGACAGTGCGTGGAAGACGATCACCTCGTCGATCCGGTTCAGAAACTCGGGGCGGAAATGGCCCTTCAGCACCTGCATCAGTTCGTCGAGGATCGCCTTGTCGGTCTTGCGCGCGGCTTCCGGCTGCGTCAGGTTGTCCATGATGATCGCGGCGCCGAGGTTGCTCGTCGCGATGATGATCGTGTTGCTGAAGTCGACCACGCGGCCCTTGCCGTCGGTCAGGCGGCCGTCGTCGAACACCTGCAGCAGTACGTTGTAGACGTCCGGGTGCGCCTTCTCGATCTCGTCGAGCAGGATCACGCTGTACGGGCGGCGCCGCACGCGCTCGGTGAGCTGGCCGCCTTCGTCGTAGCCGACATAACCGGGCGGCGCGCCGATCAGCCGCGCGACCGCGTGCCGCTCCATGTACTCGGACATGTCGATGCGGATGATCGCCTGCTCGTCGCCGAACACGGTCTCGGCCAGCGCTTTCGCGAGCTCGGTCTTGCCGACGCCCGTCGGCCCGAGGAACAGGAACGTCGCGATCGGCCGGTGCGTCTGGCCGAGCCCCGCGCGCGACAGTCGCACGGCATCGCTGACGGCCACCACCGCGTCGCTCTGGCCGACCACGCGCTCGCGCAACTGCTCTTCCATCTTCAGCAGCTTCTGGCGCTCTTCCTGCGTGAGTTCGGACACGGGGATGCCGGTCAGGCGCGACACGACTTCGGCGACCGACTCGACCGTCACCTCGAGCGTTTCGGAGCCGGTCTTGCGCTGCCACGCCTCCATCTTTTCATCGACCGTCTTTTGCTTCGCGTTGATCTGCTCCTCGAACTGCTTCGCTTCGTCGAAGCGCTTGCGCGACGTCGCATAGTCCTGCTCGCGCTTCAGTTGCGCGATCTGCGCCTCGCCTTCCTGGATGTCGACCGGGCGCGACGTCGCGCCGATCCGCACGCGCGCGGCGGCCTGGTCGATCAGGTCGATCGCCTTGTCGGGCAGGAAGCGCGACGTGATGTAGCGGTCGGCGAACTCGGCGGCCGCGACGAACGCGTCGTCGGCGAACGTCACCTGGTGGTGCGCCTCGAGGCTGTCGCGCAGCCCGCGCAGGATCACGATCGTCTGCTCGACGCTCGGCTCCGGCACGAACACCGGCTGGAAGCGCCGTTCGAGTGCCGCGTCCTTCTCGATGTACTTCTGGTATTCGTTGAGCGTCGTCGCGCCGATCAGGCTCAGCTCGCCGCGCGCGAGCGCGGGCTTCAGCACGTTCGCGATGTCGAGGCCGCCTTCGCCGCCGCCCTGGCCCGCGCCGACGATCGTATGCAGCTCGTCGATGAACAGGATCAGTTCGTCCTGCTTCGCGGTCACTTCGTCGATCAACTGCTTTGCGCGCTCCTCGAATTCGCCGCGATACTTGGCGCCCGCCACCATCGAGTTGATGTTGACTTCGACGAGCCGCTTGCCGCGCAGCACCTCGGGCACGTCGCCGTTGACGATCCGCTGCGCGAGCCCTTCGACGATCGCGGTCTTGCCGACGCCCGGCTCGCCGATCAGCACCGGGTTGTTCTTCTTGCGGCGCGCGAGCACCTCGATCGTGCTTTCGATTTCCTGCGCGCGGCCGAGCACCGGGTCGAGCTTGCCCTGGCGCGCGATCGCGGTGAGGTCGCGGCCGAACTTGTCGAGGTTCGGCGTGCCAGTCGGCGCATCGACGCGGCCGTCCTCGGCGCCCTTGCCGACCACCTTCACGACCTTCTGGCGCAGCGCCTCGGGCGTCACGCCGTATTTCTTCAGCAGCGTGCCGGCGATGCTGTCCGGCACCGACGCGAGCCCGATCAGCAGGTGCTCGGGGCCGATATACGAGTGGCCGAGATCGCGCGACGCCTGGAATGCGTATTGCACGGCCTTCTTCACGCGCGGCGAGATCGACAGCTTGTCGAGCGGCGCATCGGGAGCGGCCGTGCCGGTGTGCGCATGCTCGTCGATATACGACTGGATGTCCTGCGGCGACAGCTTCAGTTCCTTCAGCAGCGCGGCGCACACGTCGGTGTCCGCGAGCGCGTAGAGCAGGTGTTCGGTGTCGAGCTCGCTGCGGCGCAGCTCGTGCGCCTTCTCGGCCGCACGCTGCAGCAGTTCGAGCGTCTGTTCGCTGAACGCGTCGGTCGGGTCGACCGATTCGCGCGGAATCTCGGCGGCGAGCGGCGATTCGTCGCCGAGCTCGCCGAACAGCGACGACGAGCCGCCGCCACCCAGCAGCGAATCGAACGGGTTCAGCATGCTTTGATGCCGCATCAGCTGACGGAAGTGGTAATCGCAGATCGAGATCGTCTTGCGCTCGCCGTCCTGCATCACGGTTGCGCGCGCGACGGCCGGCCGGGCGTGACAGATATCGCAAAGTGCGGGCATGGTGGTCTGGCTCCTGTCGGTGAAGGTGGGTCGAAGGGTGAAGTCCCGATGCGGTGCGGCGCTCGCGCGTCCCGACCGCGCACACACGACGCGCGGTGCGGCGGCGCGCGTGCCGCGCCCACGCTGTCGCGCAGCGCGCGCCGGCGTGGCGCACGGTCGCGGTCGGGGCGGGGAGCGCGAGTGCTGCGAGGAGCCCACGGCATCGCTTCGACTGCGTTCAAAATAGCGAATCGGCGGGACCGATCCAAGACACAGTTCCATGCCGGACCGGCTGCGAATTGCACCCTCACATGCGCGCGCGCATGGGGGGCAAGGAGTACAGACGGGCGCGCACGCGGTGGCACGGGCGTGCGCGGCGAGCGCCGCGTGCGGTGGCCGGAAGCGGGGAGGAACGGAACGCGAACGGATCGCGGTGCGACATCGGCGCGCAGGGCGCCGGTTGCCGGCGAACGGATGGTGAGGCGGGTGGACTGGCGCGGCGGATGTGCCGCGGCGTGAGCGCGCGCGAACCGGTCATGGCCGGCCATGCGCGCACCGCAGCCGATGCGTGCGTAGCGGCCGAAGGAGAAGTCGGGTTGCACGGTATGGGCCGGACATGGCGCCAACCGTGGCGAACCGCGATCAGTCGGACAGTGTCATCGCGAGCCGCTGTCGCGCGATTCGCTTCACGTCCGTTGCGAGTGCCGCATTCGGCAGACCATTGGCCCAGACGGAGAACGAATCCTCGATCAGGTTGCGCGTGTCGGGCCGCAACTCGGCCAGCATCAGCGACACCACGGTAAACAGCACGGCGGTATCGCCGGCCTCGCTGCCCGCGTTCGCATCGACCGTCTTCTTCAGGCTGTCGACCGACGCTTGCAGTGCCTGCAGTGCATCATTCGTATCGCTCATCACATCCTCCATGCAAGATGGGTTCGATCGGCGACGAACATGCGGCCGGCGCGCGCGACGCCCGGGCGGGCATCGCGCGCAGGCAACCGGGATCAGGCCGCCGGATTGCCCTGCGGCGCCACGGCCACCGATGCTTCGCTCGTCAGCATCAGGAACGTGAACGTCTCGCGCAGGTACAGGCGGACGGCCTTGTCGTTATGGCTCGTGTAACCGATCGATACGTCTTCCCCGAGGTGCAGCTCGTAATCGCCGCCGCGCATCGACAGCACGCAGCCGCCGCTGAGCGCCGGCGCCCAGATGATCTCGCCGCTGACGATCCGCTTGATGTGGCCGAGGACCGGATAACCCTGGTCGCGCGCCTCGCTGAGCGCGGTATACGCGTCCGAGCCGAGCACCACCGAGTACGGGCCGTCGACGCCGGCGAGCCGCAGCGCTTCGAGCGCGTCGCTGATCGCATCCGGGTACGCGCTGACGTCCGCCGGCAGCGTGAGCTTGCGGTTCGACGTGCCTTCGCGGATCCCGACGATGCCGGTGGCCGGGTAGCCGTCGAAAATCGCGTTGTCCTCGGCGAACGCGAGCCGCTGCGCGGCCTCCTTCGCCGGTTGCCAGTCGGCGTCGCGCGCGCCGCGTTCCACGCTGTCGATCGCATCGCGGCTCAACTCGAACGGCACCGTCAGCTCGACGATCGTGCGGACTTCGCGCAGCCGCGCGTTCACGTGCTCGCGCGGCGCGGTGACCTCCACCAGGTGCCCGGTGCCGACGGCCGACAGCTCGGGGCCTGCGGGGCCGTCGACGTCGACGACGCGGCGGCCGGCCACCGATCGTTTGAAGGTGCGCGCCACTTCCTCCTCGATTTGTTCCCAGGCGGACGACGAGATCGGGGCGAGTTCGCGGTGCAGGTTATTCATAGGCTTGGGTTCCTTTCAGCGAGCCGATTTTCAGCGAGCCGTCGCGCTGCGGCGCGGACGACGAGGATTCCGGTTGCGCGGCGTCGGCGGCGGGTGCCGCGCGATCGGCGAGCGCTTCGAGCAGGTCGGCCGACGGCACGAAGAACAGCGAGCCGGTGACGGCGTGGCTGTAGTCGAGCAGGCGGTCGTAGTTGCCGGGCGGGCGGCCGACGAACATGTTCTCGAGCATCTGCTCGATCGGCGCCGGCGAGCGCGCATAGCCGATGAAATAGGTGCCGAATTCGCCGGCGCCCGGGCGCCCAAACGGCATGTTGTCGCGCAGGATCTTCACTTCCTGGCCGTTCTCGTCGAGCGTGGTCAGCGAGCTGTGCGACGACGACGGCTTCACGTCCGGCGCGAGCTCGATGTCGGACAGCTTGGTGCGGCCGATGATGCGTTCCTGCGTCTCGACCGCGAGCGCGTTCCAGCCGGCCATGTCGTGCAGGTACTTCTGCACGATCACGTAGCTGCCGCCCGCGAAGGCCGCGTCTTCATCGCCGATCACCGTGAAGTCGACCGCCTCGCGGCCTTCGGGGTTCTCGGTGCCGTCGACGAAGCCGATCATTGCGCGCTGGTCGAAATTGCGGAAGCCGTGCACCTCGTCGACGACCGTGACGGCTGCGCCGAGCGCGCCGAGCAGTTGCGTTGCGAGTTCGAAGCACAGATCCATCGCTTCGGCGCGGATATGCAGCAGGAGGTCGCCGGGCGTCGCGACCGCGACGCGCTGCCCGGCGCCGAATTCGCGGAACGGATGCAGCGACGCGGGGCGCGGATCGCCGAACAGCGCATCCCACGCGTCGGCGCCGAAGCCGCACACGCACGTCAGGTTGCCGCCCGGCACGCGCTTGCCGACCGAGCGCACGAGCGCGGCGATGTCGCCGCACCATGAACGAATCGTGTCGGCGTGCTCGGCACCGGGATTGATCGTCGCCACGAGGAAGATCGCGCTGCGCGTGATCGTGCTGTGAACGGCCTGGGAGAGTGGGGGAGGAGTCTGCATCGCGGCCTGCCGGTCAGTCATGTCGGGGCGGACGGGCCGCGGCTGCCGCGGCGCGCGAAGGCGAACGGTTGAACTGTGTCATGCGACTGTTCTCTTTGTGACATGCGGATGAAGGACGTTGCGCGGGCCTCGCGCAACGGGCCGCAGCGGCGGCGGCCGGCCGCACCGCGTAACGTCGTCGAGCATGCAATCTAGCAGCTTCGGCGGGTGTTTGGAACACGTATCGTCAATCTGTCATTCGAATGCGTCAAACGGGGCCGGATTTTGCGCGGTGCGTGCGTAGCTGTACTCCTGGCGTGCGCGGCGCTGTGCTCTTGAGCGTGCGTGCCGCGTGCAGTAGATTAGGTCCCGCTGCGCCGCGGACGAGGAGCGTCACGATGAACCTGCTGGAAGCGATGCGTGTTTATGTCGCGGTGGTCGAGCATGGCGGCCTGTCCGGCGCCGCGTCCGAACTGAAGCTCGGCGACGCGCAGGTGAGCGAGCGGATCGACTGTCTCGAACGGTATCTCGGCTGCCGCCTGCTGCTGTGCCGCGAGCACGACGACGTGGCATGTACCGACGCGGGCGTCACGTTTCACGTGTGCTGCCGCCGGACGCTGTCCGCGGTCGAGCAGGCGACCGGCGTGGCCGGTGCGATCCGCGCGCCGGTGCCGGATGCGCTCGATGCTACGCATCACAGTGCGCTTCGCGCCGATTTCCCGCCACCCGGCGCCGCTCACGCATCATCACACCGACTGTCACCTTGAATACGTCTACCGTTTCCTCTTTGCCGTCCGAGCGCATCCGTCGCCGTTTCGGTCATTTCCTTCACGCGGCCGAACTGGCCGGGCTGATCGTGATCGGGCTCGCGACCGCGTTCGCGATGACGCAGGAAGCGTGGAAGGTCGTGCTCGCGGGCGAGGTGTCGCTGACCGACCTGCTGCTTATGTTTCTCTATCTGGAAGTGCTCGCGATGAACGTGCGCTACCTGCGGCTCGGCCGGCTGCCCGTGCGGTTTCCTCTGTTCATTGCGATGACGTCGCTCGCGCGCGATCTGATCCTGCGCGGCGCGACTGACAGCCCCGAGCGGATGCTGATGACGACGTTCGGGATCGTGTTGCTCGCGGTGGGCGTGCTGATCCTGAGTTTCGGTCAGCATCGCTTTCCGGCCGATGTCGACGATGTCGAGGAGGATGCGCATGTGGGCCGGTGACGGGCGAACGATATGCACCATGCCTCTGCAGGAGGGTGCAGGATGAGCACGCATTCCGTCGCAACGAAGCAGGCGATCGAATTGCAGCACGCGTCGTCGGACGCCTACCGGCTGGCGCGCGACGTGCGTGACGCCGATACGGCACGCATACGTGCGCCGTCCGTCGTCGCGATGCAGCGGGCGGCCGCGCAAGCGTATGTCGACGCGGTCCGTGCACGTGAAGCAGCAACCGGCATCTGAATCGAACGCCGGGTTGCCGGCGCACCGCGCGTGCCCGGCGGGCGGCCGCGCATGCCCATCTACACGAGAGAGGTGTCGAATGACCAAGCAACTGATCGTCGCCGTGTTCGGCAGCGTCGACACGGCCCATCAGGCCGTGAACGATTTCGAGGCGCTGTCGGAGAAGAATGAAGGATTCCACATCGAGAACGGCGTCGTCGTCGAAAAGGATGCGGCCGGCAAGCTCGCGGTGCTCGCCGCCGAATCGCGGCCGTTCAAGGGCGGCGTGATGGGCGCGATCGCGGGCGGCCTGCTCGGGATCCTCGCCGGGCCGATCGGCGTGGTCACCGGCATGGCGGCCGGCGCGGGCGCCGGCATCCTCGCGGACGCGGCGGGCAACGCGCTGCTCGACGGCACGTTCGTCGAGGCGGTGGCCGCGCGGCTCGCGCCCGGCAGCGTCGCGGTCATCGTCGAGGCGAAGGAGGCCACGCCGTTCTCGGTCGACAACGTCGTGACGGGATTCGGCGGCAAGGTGTTCCGCCAGGCGCTCGACTGAGCGCGCCATTTTCGAACCGCTTCGGGAGAACCGCATGCGCATCGATCAATCGTACCGGCGCTTCGACATCGCGGCGACGCTGTCGCCGCTGCCCGGCAACCGCGCGATCGCGACCGTCGACGTGACGACTGCCGATCCGGGCCGCATCGCCGATCTCGGCACCGGCTATTTCCTGCAGATCCGCAAGTGGGTCGAGTCGAACGACGTCGAGCAGCTGACGGTGGTGTTCGACGAGTGCAAGGTCGCGATCGACCACTACGCGGACAACGTCGACGACGCTTGAGCCCACGCGCGCCCGCGCATCGCCGGGCCATCCAGGCGCCGTGACGTCGCCGGCCGGCGGCAAGCGGAAAACCACCATATCGCGCGATCGCGCGGTGCCGTGCCGTGGCGTTTGAATCTGTTCACCACGCCAACCGGATTTGACGTTTCACCGTCAAACTGTCACTTACATTCGTCGAAATGACGCAGTAGGATGCCGATCCTTGTCTTGATGGGATCCGCATTGTTATCCGCCTTCAATTTCGGTAACGGACCAGGCTCGAACCGGGACGCCCACGGCCGGCCACGGCTATCCGGCTTCGTGCCTCGGCGCGGCCGGGACGCGCACGCGTCGCAGGTCGGTTCACCGCCGGCGGGGCGAGGCGGATGAAGCTCTACGAGAAATTTGCGAACGACATAGAGAGACTCATCCGGCAACGCGTGTATCGACACGGCGATCGTGTGCCGTCGGTGCGGCAGGCCAGCCAGCAGCACCGGATCAGCATCACGACCGTGCTGCACGCGTACCTGCTGCTCGAAAGCCGCGGGCTGCTGGAGAGTCGCCCGCAGTCGGGTTATTTCGTGAACCTGCGCCGCGACGACAGCCATGCGCCGGTGCGCGAGTTGCGGCCGTCGAAGCCGATCGCGATTTCGTCGTCGGTCGACGTGAGCCGGCTAGTGTTGTCGACGTTGCGCTCGATCGGCACCGACGACGCGGTGCCGCTCGGCTCGCCGTACCCGGACCCGAGCCTGTTCCCGTTCGAGAAGCTGAACCGCTACGCGTATGCGGCCGGCCGCGACAAGTCGCTGTGGGGCGTCACGGACGGGCTGCCGCCGGGCCATCCGCGGCTGATCCGGCAGATCGCGCGCCGCTACCTGGAAAACGGCATGTCGGTGGACCCGAACGAGATCATCGTGACGGTCGGCGCGACGGAGGCGATCAACCTGTGTCTGCAGGCGGTCGCGAAGCCGGGCGACACGATCGCGGTGGAATCGCCGACGTTCTACGCGATGCTGCACGCGATCGAGCGAATGGGGATGAAGGCGATCGAGGTCGCGACGCATCCGGAGTACGGGATCGATATCGCCGCGCTGGCCGCGATTGCAAAGTCGCAGCCGATCGCCGCGTGCATGGTGATGCCGAACTTCCAGAACCCGCTCGGCTTTCAGATGCCTGACGAGCGCAAGCGGGAACTGGTTGAGTTCGCAACGAAAGCCGATATGCCGATCATCGAGAACGGCGTGTACAACGAACTGTATTTCGGCAACATGCATCCGAGCTCGCTGAAGTCTTGCGATCGCAGCGGCATCGTGCTGCATTGCTCGTCGTTCTCGAAGAGCCTGACGGCCGCGTACCGGATCGGCTGGGCGTTGCCGGGCCGCTATCGCGAACAGGTCGAGAAGCTGAAATTCCTGAACACGCTTGCGACGCCGTCGTTGCCGCAGCTCGCGATCGCGGAGTTTCTCGAACGGGACGGCTACGAGCATCACCTGCGGCGGATTCGCAAGGCATACGCGCAGCAGGCGAACCTGATGCGTGCAATGGTGTCGCGGTTCTTTCCGGAGGGCACGCGCATTTCGAGTCCGGCGGGCGGGTATGTGCTGTGGGTCGAACTGCCGGCGCAGGTCGATGCGATGCGGCTGTACCAGCTCGCGCTGGAGCAGGGGATCACGATCGGGCCCGGCTACATGTTCTCGATCGCGGACAGCTACCGGAACTTCATCCGCTTGAACTACAGCAGCCCGTGGTCGCGGGAGATCGAGCAGGCGGTCGTCACCGTCGGCAAGCTCGCCGCGTCCTGCATCGGCTGACCGCGCGGCCGCGTGCAGCGGCATGCAATCGCACGCAACCGCGCGTCGTGTTACGTCAGGTCAGCCGGTACGATTGCGCGCCTGTTCCCGCGAGCGTGCCGCCGTCGACGATCAGGTATTCATTCCGGATCGGCTTGCCGTCGAACCAGCATTGCAGGATCTCCAGCGTGCCGGCCGCATAACGCGCCTGCGCGGACAGCGACGTACCCGAGATGTGCGGCGTCATCCCGTTGAACGGCATCGTGCGCCACGGATGGTCGACCGGCGCCGGCTGCGGAAACCATACGTCGCCGCCATAGCCGGCAAGATGCCCTGACGTCACGGCTTGCACGACCGCGTCGCGGTCGACCAGCTTCGCGCGCGCGGTGTTGATCAGGTACGCGCCGCGCTTCATCCGCGCGATCATCGCCGCGTCGAACAGGTGTTCGGTCGACGGGTACAGTGGGATCTGCAGGTTGACGATATCGACGGCGCCCGCGAGCGACGCCGCATCGGCGTGATACGTGAGCCCGAGTTCCTGCTCGATCGCGACGTCGAGCCGGTGCCGCTGCGTGTAGTGCAGATGCAGGCCGAACGGCTTCAGCCGGCGCAGCACCGCGAGGCCGATGCGGCCCGCGCCGACCGTGCCGAAATGCATCCCTTCGACGTCGTAGCTGCGCGACACGCAATCGGCGATGTTCCAGCCGCCTTGCTGCGCGATCGCATGCGACGGCAGGTAGTTGCGCACCAGCGCGAGCGTCGTCATCACCACGTGTTCGGCCACGCTGATGCTGTTCGAGCCCGTGACTTCGGCGACGGTGACGTGCGCGCGCGCCGCGGCGTCGAGATCGACGTGATCGGAGCCGATGCCGGCCGTCAGCGCGAGCTTCAGCTTCGGTGCTCGGGCGATCCGTTCGGCCGTCAGGTACGCGGGCCAGAACGGCTGCGAAATCACCACGTCCGCGTCGGGCAGCCGGCGCTCGAATTCGGAGTCGGGGCCGTCCTTGTCGCTCGTCACGATCAGCGTGTGACCGTGCGCTTCGAGGTAGCCGCGCAACCCGAGCGCGCCGGATACCGAGCCGACGAGTTCGCCGGGCCGGAAGCCGAGCGGGCCGGCCGGCGTCGGCGCGGTTTGTCCGTCCGCGTAGTGCGTGATGACCGGAATCGCGTCGCGCACGTAGCGCGGCGGATAGCCGTCGACGGGATCCGGGTAGAGCACGCACAGGACGGTGGCCATCGGGAGCGCTCCTGGTGACGGAATGAGGATGGAATGAGGGCAGGCGCGGCGCGCGGATTGCGCGGGCCGCGTGGAAGTCCGGGCACGCGGCCGCCGTGTGTTGCGCCGCAACGTTGATGACGTTCTACGCCGGTCAAGGATCGCGTACAAGCTACAGTCGGTGTTTGCGTGCGCTGCGGGGCGTCTGTACCTGTTCTTTTCATGGGGGACGCCGATAATGGGATCGTTACCTGACTCTGCGGGAGCGATGTCATGTCCGGAAGCGACTCCTCGTCTTCACGCCCCGATCTTGCGCAAGGCATCGCGCTCGACGATCTCGCCGACGGCGCGATGATCGAGGGCCATGTCGGCGACGCGGCGGTGCTGCTCGTGCGCCGCGCCGACGAACTGTTTGCCGTGGGCGCGCAATGCCCGCACTACGGCGCGCCGCTGGCAGACGGCCTGCTGGTCGGCGACACGCTCCGCTGCCCGTGGCACCACGCGGCGTTCTGCCTGCGCACCGGCGCGCTGCTGCGCGCGCCGGCGCTCGACGCTCTGCCGTGCTGGCGCGTCGAGCGCCGCGCCGGTCGCGCCGTCGTGCTCGATGCCCGGCCGGCTGCCGTGCCGCCTGCGCTGCAGGCGGCCGGGTTGCCTGCATCGGTGGTGATCGTCGGCGGCGGCGCCGCTGCGATCGCAGCCGCCGTGACGCTGCGGCAGGAAGGTTATCCGCATCCCGTCACGCTGCTGAGCGCCGACCGCGATCCGCCGTACGACCGGCCGAATTTGTCGAAGGACTATCTCGCGGGCACGGCCGACGCCGACTGGTTGCCGCTGCGCGCGCCGTCGTTCTATACCGACCAGCGCATCGACGTGCGGTGCGGCACGCGGGTCGCACGGCTCGATCCCGCACAGCATGCGGTCGAGCTGGCCGACGGCAGCCGCGTCGGATACGGCGCGCTGCTGCTGGCGACGGGCGCCGAACCGAACCGGCTGACCGTGCCCGGTGCCGACCTGCCGCACGTGTGCGTGCTCCGTTCGCGCGCCGACAGCGATGCGCTGATCGGCAAGCTGAAAACGGCACGCCGTTGCGTCGTGATCGGCGCGAGCTTCATCGGGCTCGAAGTGGCCGCCGCGTTGCGCACGCGCGGGCTCGACGTGCAGGTCGTCGAGCCCGATGCGCAACCGATGGCGCGCGTGCTCGGCGAAGCGCTCGGCAACACGATCAGGGCGCTGCACGAAGCGCACGGCGTCGTGTTCCATCTCGGCGCGATGCCCGCGCAGATCGCACCGGACAGCGTGACGCTGTCGACCGGCGCCGTGCTGCCGGCCGATGTCGTGGTGGTCGGCATCGGCGTCCGGCCGAACGTTGCGCTCGCGCAGGATGCGGGCCTGGCCGTCGAGCGCGGCGTGACGGTCGACTGCTTCCTGCAGACGAGTGCGCCCGACATCTACGCGGCCGGCGACATCGCGCGCTGGCCCGATCCGCTGACGGGCGAGCGCATTCGCGTCGAGCACTGGGTCGTCGCCGAGCGGCAGGGCATCGTCGCGGCGCGCAACATGCTCGGGCAGCAGCGGCCGTTCGACGCGGTGCCGTTCTTCTGGAGCCAGCATTACGACATGACGGTCAACTATGTCGGGCATGCGGAGCATTGGGATCGCGTCGAGATCGACGGCGACCTCGGCGCGCACGACTGCTCGATCGCGTACTGGCGCGGCGACACGCGGCTCGCGGTCGCGACGGTCGGCCGCGATCTCGACAGCCTGAAGGCGGAAGCGACATTCGAGCGGCAGATTGCCGCCGCGTGACAGCGGCCGGCGACGCATCCGGAACCGGCCGCCTGATTTCATGGAGTCGCCGATGAACACGCTGATCGTGTTGTCCTATCCTGACCTCGACGCGGCCCGTCGTGTGCTGGCCGAACTCGGGACGTTGCGCGACCGGCATGTCGTCGCGCTGTCGGGTGTCGTGATCGTCGAGTGCGCGACCGACGGACAGTTGCATGCGCATGCAGTCGATCCCGGCCGTGTTTCGTCTGGGTCGCTGCTCGGCAGCGCGGTCGCGCGCATTGAAGCGTCGCTCGACGCATGGCGCGAGCGACCGGTGGACGACGCGTTGATCGACCGTGTCGCACGCAAGGTGCGTCCCGGTAGCGTATCGCTCGGGCTGGCTGCGACGCAGCTCGACATCTACGCGCTGAGCGCCGCGCTCGCACCGTTCGGCGGGGAAGTGATCGACACGACGTTGTCGATCGACGACGAGCTGAAGCTCGTCGAGGCGATCTCGAAAGCACGCGACGGCGGACGCGGCACAACGACCGACTGACGTCACGCACCGGCCCTGGTCACGCGATCGGTGCGCGGTGTTTCCGCTGGCGCACCGGTCTTGTCGTGCTTCGCGTACTTGTCGATCATCGTCGCGCTCGCGACTTCCCGAAGCAGGGTCTGAATCGAACGCAGGAAGCCGGGCGTCGCCAACGGAATTCGACATGCGAAAAATCACACCGGAAAATTGACCGCATGTGTCGACGCAACGCGCAAAAACGACGGCAACAACAGCGATATACCGCACGATCCGCTCAAGAAAGATGACGTTCTTACCGATCGAGCAGCATTGATTCTGACAATGCCGGCCGGTTGCCTGGATAGATTTATTCGATGATCGGCGAATGCGCGACATGCCGCTTCTATACTGATAAGGACCGCTTTTCATGGCAGGACAGCCAGTCCGCACGCTTGCAGCCATCGTGAACGGGTGGTGCGCCCGGCGGCCGGATCGCGCTGCAGCCTCGCTGCGGTTTCGGCAAGACCTGCGCCGGGCCGCCTCACCAGGAGTCACGATGCCCCATGTCCTGATCGTCGAAGACGATGCCGATACGCGGTCGATGCTCGCGACGCTCGCGCGCATGCAGCAGCTCGCATGCGATACGGCCGCGACGCTCGAAGAAGCGCGCACGCTCGTCGCGACGAACACCCCCGATCTCGTGCTGTGCGATCTCGTGCTGCCGGACGGCAACGGCATGGAACTGTTCGACGCGTTGCCGAAACGCTCGCATTGCGAAATGGTATTGACTACCGGCCACGCGAGCCTCGAAACCGCGATCGATGCGTTGCGGCGCGGCGCGACCGACTATCTCGTGAAGCCGCTGAACATGCAGCGGCTGAACAGCATCTTCGCGCGCGTGCCGCGCACGACCGCGCTGCACGAAGAGATTGCCGAGCTGCGCTCGGAACTGCAGCGCCTCGGGCGCTTCGGCCGCATGCTCGGCAGCTCGCCCGCGATGCAGGCCGTCTACGACGCGATCGGCCGTGTCGCGCGCACCGAGGCGTCGGTGCTGCTGACGGGCGAATCGGGTACCGGCAAGGAACTCGCCGCGCAGACGGTGCACGACCTGAGCCTGCGCCGTCGCGGCCCGTTTCTCGCGGTGAACTGCGGCGCGATCGCCGCGAACCTCGTCGAGAGCGAGATGTTCGGCCACGACCGCGGCAGCTTTACGGGCGCCGAGCGCCAGCACAAGGGCTTCTTCGAACGCGCGGACGGCGGCACGCTGTTCCTCGACGAGATCACCGAGATGCCGGTCGAGTCGCAGGTCAAGCTGCTGCGCGTGCTGGAGACGGGGCGGCTCACGCGGCTCGGCTCGACGCGCGAGATCGACGTCGACGTGCGCATCGTCGCCGCGACGAACCGCGATCCGGAAGCCGCGATGGCGGACGGCAAGCTGCGGCCCGACCTGTTTCACCGGATCAACGTGTTTCCGATTCCGTTGCCGCCGCTGCGCGAGCGCGACGACGACATCCCGATGCTCGCCGACGCGTTCCTGCAGCACTTCAACGAAGAGAGCGGCCGGCATCTGCGTTTCGCGCCGGCCGCGCGCGAGGCGCTGAAGACCTACGAATGGCCGGGCAACGTGCGCGAACTGCGCAACTTCGTGCAGCGCGCGAGCATCTTCAGCGATGCGGACGTGATCGACACGCTGCCGCCGCCGATCATGGATGAGCTGACGAACCTGGTCGATTCGCACGAGGATCGCGTGACCGTGCCGTTCGGCACGCCGCTCGAGGAAGTCGACCGGCGGCTGATCCTCGGCACGATCGCGCAATGCGGCGGCGTGAAGGCGCAGGCGGCCGAAGTGCTCGACGTCAGCCTGAAGACGATCTACAACCGGCTCGCACAACTGGAAGACGACGCGAACAAGCCGGATTCCTGATGCCGCTGCAACCGCGCTCATGCCCTCGTTTCCGTGTGGCGCGGCGCATCGTCGTCGCGCGGCGGGAGCGTGCCCGATGATCGATTTCTCGCGAACGCACGCCGGGAATTACGTAACGGCCGTGATGCTGGTCGCGATCGCGACCGTGCTGCAGGCGCTCGCGATCCGCTTCGGCGGCGTGAACCTGCCGCTCGTCCTCTACTACCCGCTGCTCGCGGGCGTCGCATGGGCCACCTCGTTCCTGTTCGGGATGGTGGCGACCGTGATCAGCGGCATGCTCGTGTGGACGCTGTTCCTGTCCGATCCGGCTGCCTATACGGAGCCGCTGCCCGAGCGGCTCGTCCGGCTCGGGACGCTCGTGCTGGTCGGCGCGCTCGTATGCGCGATTGCGTCGATGCTGCGGCACGCGCGACTCACGAACGAATACGCGCGCCGGCGCGAAGCGGCCGCGCATCGGCGCCTCGAGGCCGTATTTCAGGCGTTGCCGCATGGTGTGATCGCAACCGATACGAACGGACGGCTCACGTACATGAACGCGGCCGCGGCCGCGCTCGTCGGCTGCGCGCCGGGCGATGCCACGGGCCGCGCCGCGCGCGACGTGCTGCGGGTGTTCGACCGCGCCGGCCGCCGCGTGCCGGCCACGCCGCTCGATCGCGCGCTCGGCGGCGCGGGCGTCGTGTCCGACCAGCACTGGCTGCATGCGGACGGCCGCGAGCCGGTGCCGATCGTCGAGGTCGCGTTGCCGATCGCCGATGCCGACGGCAACATCGACGGCGCCGTGCTGCTGTTGCGCGATGCCGGCGCGGATCGTTCGCGTACCGACGCGTCACGGCTGCAGCGCGCGGTTGTGGACGCATCGCCGGACGCGATCGTCGGCGTCGATGCCGACGGCCGCATCGTCAGCTGGAACCCGGCCGCGCAGCGCCTGTTCGGCTACGACGAAGGCGACGCGCTCGGGCGCGCGTTCGAATCGCTGGTTGCGATGCGCTGGTTGAAACGCAGGCCGTTCGCCGAAGCGTTCGAAGACATGCGCGAAGCGGTCGGGCCGATCGACCTGCTGTGCGTGCGACGCGATGGCCGGCGCTTTCGTGCGACGGTTGCGGCGGGTCCGGTGAGCGGCGACGCGCGTGCGTGCGTCGCGCTGTCGCTGACATTGCGCGAAACCGGCGCGCAGCGCCTGCGCGACCTGCGCACGCTGCGCTCGCTGCAGCGAGCGCGCCATGCACGCGACCGGGCCGATACGTCGAACCGCCTGAAGGACGAATTGCTTGCGACGGTGTCGCACGAACTGCGCACACCGCTGAACGTGATCTACGGCTGGGTCGAGGTGTTGCGCAATTCGGGCGACAACGCGCTGCAGCAGCAGGCGATCGACGCAATCGACCGCAGCGCGCGCTCGCTCACGCGGATGGTCGGCGACATCCTCGACGCATCGTCTCTCGCGACCGGCAAGCTGCAGCTCGACGCGATGCCGGTGGATGTCGTGCGGCTGTTCTCCGACTCGGTCGGCGCGTTCCAGACGGCCGCGTCGTCGGCCGGTATCGTGCTCGAGTTCGAATGCGCGGCGGCCACCTGCATCGTGTCGGGCGATGCCGAGCGGCTGCGGCAGATGCTGTCGAATCTCGTGTCGAACGCGCTCAAGTTCACGCCGAGCGGCGGCGCCGTGACGGTCGCGCTGGCGCGTGACGATACGCGCGTGGTGCTGACCGTATCCGACACCGGGCAGGGTATCGCGGCGGAGTTCACGCCGTTCGTGTTCGACATGTTCCGCCGTGCCGACGATTCGCCCGCGTCGTCGCTGCGCGGCCTCGGGCTCGGCCTGTCGATCGTGCGACATATCGCCGAACTGCACGGCGGCAGCGTGGCCGTCGAGAGCGCGGGCCGCAATCGCGGCGCGACGTTCACGGTGACGCTGCCGGCCGGCTGGCAGCCGATGGGCGCGATGGCCTGGGGGATCGCGCAGGCGGATGGCCGTCACGAGCCGCTCGTGCTGGATACGCAGCGCATCCTGATCGTCGACGACGATGCAACGACGCGCGCGAGCCTGACCGCCGCGCTGACCACGTTCGGCGCGACCGTCGCGATCGCGTCGTCGGGCCGGGAAGCGCTCGCGGTGGCCGCCGACATGCGGCCGACCGTCGTGCTGTCCGATCTCGCGATGCCGGACGGCGACGGCTTCTGGCTGCTCGACGCGCTACGGCGCAGCGCGATGAACGGCGACGGCGGGCTGCCTCACCTGCGCGTGCTCGCCGTGACCGCGCACGCGGGCCTCGCCGACGAACGCCGCGCGCTCGAAGCCGGGTTCGAAGGCTATCTGTGCAAGCCCGTCGACGTGCGCGAACTGGCGCGCAAGATCGCGCAAGTGACGAAGCGCACCGGTTGACGGCGCGGATGCAATAGCGCGCCGTCGTGCCAAGGGTTCCTCGGGTATCTCCTTTCCCGCGCCGGCGCGCCGGCCGGCACGCGGCACGCGACGCGCTCGCGTGGCCTGGCTGGAAAATCGGTATCCCGCGCATCGATGGCTCCCGTGTCGACGACACGGAACATGGAGCAACCGGCATTCCGCATGCAGTCGATATGGGCGCGCAGTTTGCGACCGGCCCGCATCCGCTGACGGGGAGAGACGCGATGCAACCCACCCCCGGCGACGATCCGGCCGCCGACGACGCGCCGCTCCATGCGAGCGCGACGGCGATCGCCGCCAGGCATGCGCGCGTTCTCCGTCGTGATCGATGCGCTGCGGCACCGCGCGTAGCAGGCGTCGGAACCGGGCATCTCCGGGCTGGGTGCGCTTGCCCGAATCATGCAAAATACCCGGCATCTGAAATGCGGAGACGTGTCCCGTGGGAATCAACTTCGATTTGACCGATTTGCAGGCGTTTCGCGCGGTGGTGGAGCTGGGAAGCTTCCGAAAGGCCGCCGACGCGATCAGCATTTCGCAGCCCGCGCTGAGTCGCCGGATCGACAAACTCGAGGAAGCGCTCGGCGTGCGGTTGTTCGAGCGCACCACCCGCAGCGTCACGCTGACCACCGTCGGGCGCGTGTTCGCGCCGAGCGCCGAACAACTGCTGGACGATCTCGACGTCGCGCTGCTCGGCATCCGCGACGTTTCGTCGAGCCGCCTCGGTCATGTGACGATCGCATGCGTGCCGTCGGTGGCCTACTACTTCCTGCCGAACGTGATCGCGAGCTATCATCGCCGCTTTCCGCGCATCAGGGTCAAGCTGCTGGATGCGAGCGCGAACGACGTGCTGGGCGCGGTCATCAGCGGCGAGGCCGATTTCGGTGTGAGTTTCATGGGCAGCCAGGAGCCGGAGATTGAGTTCAAAATGCTGCTGCAGGAACGGTTTGTTGCCGCGTGCCGGCGCGATCATCCGCTCGCGCGCAAGAAGCGCGTGACCTGGAACGAGCTTTACGAGTACGAGTATGTGTCGGTGGACAAGACTTCCGGCAACCGCCTGCTGCTCGACCAGGCATTGACGACCGTCGCGCCGCGGGCGCCGAGCGTGTGCGAGACGCGCCACGTGACGACCCTGCTCGGGTTGATCGAAGCGGGGCTCGGCGTCGCCGCGGTACCGTCGATGGCGATGCCCGGACACGACCATCCCGTGCTCACGAGCGTGCCCCTCGTCGAACCGGTGGTCAAGCGCCGGGTGGGCATCGTGAAACGGCGCGGACGCGCGCTGACGCCGGCCGCGGAGGAGTTTCACCGGGCGATCGTCGACGCGAAACGCGGCGGTGCGGCAAGCGGCGACGCATCCCGATGACGACGATCGAGCCTACGGCCGGAACATCGGGGAACACCGCATCGTGAGGCTGGCAAGACCGCTTCGTTCGCTCTACGTGCAGGTCCTGCTGGCGATGGTGCTCGGCGTGAGCGTCGGCCACTTCTGGCCGTCGGCGGGCGCGCTGCTCAAGCCGCTCAGCGATGCATTCGTCGGCCTCGTGCGGATGATGATCGCGCCGATCGTGTTTTGCACGATCGTCTCCGGCATCACGTCGCTGGCGAACGGCAAGGCCATCGGGCGCACGATCGTGCGCGCGCTGGTGCTGTTCTATCTGCTGACCGCCGCCGCACTCGCATTCGGGCTCGTCACCGCGTTCGTGCTGCGGCCCGGCGCCGGCATGCACGTCGACGTGCGCCATCTCGATTCGAGCCTCCTCGTGCAATACGTACGGCATGCGCAACCGCACGGGCTCGTCGAGTTCGCGCTGAGCGTGATCCCGGACACGATGCTCGGCGCGTTCCGCACGGGCGAGGTGCTGCCGGTGCTGCTGCTGTCGCTGCTGTTCGGTTTTTCGC
>JAJJMA010016381.1:0-15556 GCA_023529015.1 Papaver nudicaule | reverse complement strand
TGCACCAAAGAGGAGGAACTTCCAAGCGAGAGTTCCAAACGTTCCAGACAAGGAAAAATGGAAAGCAAAAAAGTCTACTAAAGAGCGCATGGTCAGCAACATTCGTCACATGAAGTTAACGAACAAGAAGCAAACAATTAACCGGGACTAATATTAAGTAAATAAACTGGACAGTATTAACGAGAGTATTAACGAAAGTATTAACAGGATAATATTTAATGGGACAGTATGTGATTGGTTCACGAAAGTATGTAATGAAGTATTAACGACAGATTTAGTATGTAATGAAAGTATTAACGACAGATTTAGACAAAATATTTAACGACGGTATGTAATGAAAGTATTAACGAAAGATTTAAGGAAAATATATTTAATGGAGACTCGTTTCCATTTACATCAGTCATAATTTTAGTACATTCGTAAATAAAAATGCTCCTTCCTATGGGCATCGGCAAAATAATCTTATAAGTTGATTTGCCTTTACCCTTAGGAAAGAGCATTATTTTTTACACAGATGTTCTTTCCTATGGGGAGTTGTATCCAGGTTGTCTGATAACAGATCGGTTTGGCCTAACACAGTCCTTTATTTTGGTAAAGTCGAAGCAAACCACACTCGTTCGACTTTTACCAAAAATAAAATACTGTGTTAGGTCTAACGAAGTTAACGAACAAGAACCAAACTACACTCGGACCCCATATGAAAGAGCCTTATTTCTCAAGCCACACATATGAAAGAGCCTTATTTCTCAAGACACATAACGATTAATAAGAAAACATTTGAGGAGACGGTAATGTTGTTCGTACTTGAATTTCTGTCCTTTACATCGATGCCATTCCTTCAAAGTCCTCGCCAGATTTTCATCATCAGTATCTTCCGGAAAATGACCTTTGATCAATCTCCCCAAGTGCATAAATTCATGGACTCTTTGGTGTATTTTTCTCCAACGCGACCACAACGTATTCAGATCACGCGCGACTTTGGAAGTACGTCTATCTAATTTGAATTCTGCAGTGACAGTAGTCCACAATTGTGGCTCATTTACCTTAACACGATTGCTTTTTATATCGTCCGGGGTTGGATGAAAAATCATATAGTTTGTACAAATACATAAATCTTCATTCCACGTAAACTTAGGACGAGGTTTAGGTGCATCTGGTAATGAATCTAGAGGATTTGCGGGTTTTTTGGGTGCAGGTTCTTTTTTAGTCTTAGATGATGAAGGAGAGGAAGTTGTGGAAGATTTGCATCGCTTAACTACTGGGTTACCATAGTGTCTAGGAGGAGTATGATATAGTCTCTTAAATGGAGGAGGAGTGAATAAAGAAGGAGCTTTAGATGAAGGTTCAGTGTAGTAGTAGTTATGGACTAACTTCTCAGTTATGCTCTGAAACTTCGGAGATGCTGGAGGAGTACCGAGTAAAACAAAGTTTGGAGGAGAAGATGGTGGAGGAGTACCGAGTAAAACAAAGTTTGGAGGAGAAGATAGTGGAGGAGATGATGGTGTAGAAGAAGAGGGTGTAGCATTTCGTCGTCTTAAAAGATTTGACATTGTGGAAAAAAATTACGTGGGTCAAAATTTCGTCGTTACCTAGATCACTAATTTGAATAATAAATTATTCTGGTGGATCGTAAGGAGTATTTTCTGGGTTGAATTGGGGAAATCTATCCTTTAGAAATTGGTAGCTCCCATCAAGTGTAAATGGTTTCCTGTATCTTTGAAGATAGAATCGCCTTCCAAGTTCCTCCATTATATCGACATCCAGAGGAGTTGCAAGGCCTTTATAAATAGCTACTTGTATGTGTACATAATTTGTAACTATTTTGGTAATCACAGCAAACCTATCACGTAATTTTGGGGAGATCTGTGCCGAGGATTACCATAATTTTCCTTGTAGTTGCTTCACACTCGCTCCCACAAAACTGAAGTTGGAACCGTCTGTCGTTGAACATCGGAAATGCCGATCTGATTATACCAAGATGTAAGGATTGCTAGATCTTCAGTTGAATCATACCTAGCCATAATTGAGTGTTTGATACGAGTAAAGTTACGTAGGTCAAATTTTGGTCGTTACCTGGATCTATAATTTAAATGAAAAATATAATGAAATTTTGAACATAAGTTGAACGTTTAGGTCATTTTTTTAAAAAAAAAACCACGGGTTGTAGATGTTTCTCAATATAAGCAAAACATGGAAGCAATTTAAAAAGTAAAATGGTTCCCTTTTTTTCAATACTTTCCATTCATTGAGCGACCTGCTTAAAACATCGTCATTAGTTTCACCAACCATTTTCTTTTGATTCATTCGGTGGACTAGCGCAACAAACTCCCCAACCTGTGAATTAATTGTCTTGTTTGGATCCCGACCTCTGTAATCTTGATACTCCGCAGTATAGTTGTTAAATATATTTTCCCAGAAATTTTGTTCGGCATTAGGTTGAAGAGATTGATACACAAAAGATCTACAAATGCATAAATCTTCTTCTTCGAGATACCTAAATTCACTATATTTCGGTTCATATTGTGGTGAACCCATAATAAAAAAAATAACAAAAATTGATCTAGAATTCAAAGAGATTGAACTAAAAAGATGGGAAATTTTTGAGAAGATGAGAGAATGATTTGTGATTGTTGTGATTGAAATGGTGGAGAAATTTCGTATTTATAGGCATCTCAAAAATCTGACCGTTGGATAATTATAGGAGTTACCGTCGATCGAAGCTCAGAATCTCGAGGTCGAGATTCATTATATCGATGTCGATTTTCTCTCTCTGTCGAGAGTATGTCTCTCGACCGAGCTTCAAACTAGCTACCGCTAGTTAGTCCTGCTGGCCCGGCAAACAGGCAGATCTGGCGGTTTACCTGGTCGTTTTTGGTGTTTGCCCCTTCCATAGTGGGGCAAACAAGGCAAAACACTTGTTTTGCCCGTCCATAGGAAGGGGCCTTAGACCAAGCACTCATAAATCCCCACATGTAGAGATTTCCTCACATTGTGGGGAAATGCTCTAGCCATGTCTATATGGGGGTACAGATCTGTACCCCCATGTAGACATGGCTTACTCATCGGTTACTAAGAAACCGCATTTTACTTTCTGCGGCTACTAAGAAACCGCATAAAAATAAATTGTTTTATTACCAAAACCCTATCCTAAACTGATATTTCGGATTTTTAGGGATATTTCGGGTCCCGCGGTTACTTAGAAACGGCATGCACCTTTTTCGCGGTTTCTAAGAAACCTCCAATTTGTAGACATGCACTATAGTACTTGTTTTTTTTTCCCTCCATGTCTTGTTTACATTGTGGGGAAATTCCCCACATTTGTGAACACCAAAAGTGAACACCAATAGGTGTCAATCACCTATTGGTTCAAACCCTTCCATCCCACACCTCCATAGATTAATAGGGTCCCATATATATATAGAAATGATCCAATAAATGATTGACACCTATTGGTGTTCACTCTTGGTGTTCAATAAGCATTTTCCTGCTTGGTATCTGTGAATGATCGGTAAGACTGGAACTATAGACCCAATGGATGCGCTTTAGCACCTGTGGTGGTATCTTTCCGTTCCCTGCCCTCGAAAGGTTTCTGCGACCATCAGTACACATTGTGACATGCTTGTGACTATTACTGTATCCCAGAAGAGTAGTACCACAATCAGATAACAAAACCAGAGCACATAGTACATCAGGGTAAATTCGTTTTATTAAAAAAAAAAAAAAAAAAAAACGGGTAAATCCACTCATAATCTAGAAGCTTAAAATATGGTAATAGTGAAAAGGATGGGTACATGTGCGGTGGGCAATTAACAACTCCCCAAATTCCAAACGATTGGTTTTAACCGATCATCACCAATATTTTGTTTACGAAGATTCCAAACAGACAACACTTAAAAGAAACAGAAATTTTAGAGAGAGATGAGCACGTGGCATAATCTTCTGGAAACCAAGATCGAGTCCTTAGCCGAGTATATATGATAAATCTGTCTTTGTATGTCCGATTTAGAGAGAGACACATATATTGCTTCGAGAGAAAGCGAAAGAAACAAAAAGGAAAAAAAAAAATTGTAGAGAGGAAAAGGAGGAGATCTAGAGAAATAGAGGAAGGAGAACTTCTTCTTCTTCTTCTTATTCTTTGATCTCTCCTTCAGTGGCGTGCGTAGCCAGAATCTTCATATTCATAATTTTAAGAAGATCTTCAGCTTAAAGCAGGGGTCATAAAGGAATCGAATGAATTAAACTTGTATGAAAATGGAGTGGTGGAATAAAATGATGCTTCCGTTGAGAAGAGTCTGGTTTCACATCTCTGCTCGCCTTGGCATCCGCAAAAGTGGTAAGTCCATACATATTTTATACCTGAGAGGCTGAGATCCTGCCTACCTTGCAGTCCCGTTCGCCGTTTGCTAGCTAATATGGTCAAATGATAAAAATCTGATGTAAATATGGTTTTGCAAGTTTTGAGATGAATAATGTATGTTTTTGTTGTTGTGGGGTAGAAAAACAGGGTTATTGAAGCTGAAACATGATGTAAGGACGTGTGAATACGAAGATGTACACGTAATGTGGGAAATGTTAAAAAGATCAGAAACAGAAACCAGCAAAAGCTTAAAATCATCTTCCTCAACAGCTTCAATTTCTTCTACTTCTTCTTCATCCTCATCAACTCCAAATAGGAAGAGGATGAGTAATAGTAATGGTAAGACGAAGCAGAGGAAGCAAAAACCACTGTGGAAGACATTCATTTGTGCTAGTCGTGGACCACAGCACCTTTGCGGTACCTTCTGAAAAAACACCACTCTAATTTACTACTACTATCTTTAAAGAATCTGATACGACAATATACTGTGTAATCAGTTCTTGATCCCATCTTCGCGGTCCATAGACGCCATACATCTTTTCTGTTCCTGGGACCCAAAATTTATGTCATCTTTCAAGTTGCGACCAGAAAAATGGATTATTGAAGAATGTCGAATGCCGATTGTGGGATAATACCTACCACTAGTACACTACCCGTCCCCTCTATATACTAATACTAATATTATGCCTTGCCTAATCAGAATCCTATACCTATGTGTAGATATGAACAAAGCATTTCTTAACTCTTCCAAGAAAAAAAAAAGATGAGTCACATTGGTGGTGACTTGTGAACTTATAAATTCTTCCTCTCTCTCTCTCTCTCTCAGCAGTGTTTTCAGATGCCTATCAAAATAAGAAATTCTACACTATGACTCTGGTTTTCGGTTTTGCTAGATTAGTGTTGTATGTATGTTATGTATATGTATAGTCACATTCTTGACAGGAAAACTTTAAACTAATAAAGCCTGGTCTCATTCTCGGAAAGAGCCTTTAAGAATTCAGAAGGATTCCTTTCTTTGATTAGAGTCGACCCATTTCAGTCGAAGAAGGGGTAAGAGCTGAATGTGGGAAGCTTTTAGATAGGCAGTGTTGTTAACGATGACGATGGTGACGACGACTCCATGGTACTCAAGAGAAACAAAACCAAGCAACTCAAGAGTGTCGGAGCTGTAAAAGATGGTCAAAAGGGTGAAGGTTTGGGCTTTCAGCAACAACACAAGGCGAAGCAGTAGGAACAGTATAAGGTACGTTTATTGAAGAACTGGTTTGCTTCTTACATGCAATAACTCAGGTCGAATTAAGTTAAAGATTAATACTGGCTTGTGTTTCATCGCTGTGAATGAAACCGATCATTATGTTGTGTATGTTGTATCTCTGACATGAATATACGAGGGATGGTTTGAGTTTCCTTACCTTGCACCTGCCTTTTGTTTCTTTGATCCAATTCTAGATATGCATGTGAAGACTTGTATACCATCTGAATCAGCCAGAACTCAAATCATGACGGGCACAATCAATCAGGCACGATTCGCAGTAAGTAGAGCACGAAAACCCCATCATGTCAGCTTGCTTCGTTTATTTAGCAACAGATATACCACTATCTTGAGTATTAAAGACCTACATGTTCCAACAGTCCTATCTGCATAAATGATGAACTTAGTAATTGGAAGCTGCAAAGTTAATCTGTTCAGTACTGCAGTAATTACTGTTGCAGGAATTTAAGTCATGATCAGACGACCAGGAAAAAGCAAATATTTGTTTAATTAGATTAACATATAGGATCAATTAACAGTACATATCTCGTGTTCACAGCAACATGAATAAACTATAGTTATCTATGATGTCCAAATTTGCGGAGCCTTAGCTATGATGCCATCAACGTCATCACAAGTATATTCTCATTACAATCACATAGTATGTTAACATCAGTTTCACAGGTAACATACAAAGAGCAGTAGCTCATTCAGAGAGGGGGAAATGCCCTTATCTCTCCATGTCAGCAATCACAATTTTACTTGCACATTGAGAAGGGAAACAGTATGACAAAAATAGTCTGTGAAGGTTCATCTGTTCTGTTTCGTTTCTACCTGTATACCAGAGGATATTAAAGGCAACCTTAACATACATAAAAAGGCTTACCAAACTTTCTCCATCCAAAGCTAGTAGCAGGTATCATCAATTCGGTTATCCTATGACAGCAGCCCTGTTTAAACCTTGGCCGAGAGCTCCTGGTTTCAGCATATGCCATCGAGACATCATTACTGCATCAACTTGATCATGACCAGGTTGCAGAGCAAAGGGCATGATAGAGCATATTTTACTATGTATTAGAGAAAATACCAGAATACCAGCACAAAATTGACTCAGACTGAAGTAAATTTATCAATTAACAATTGACGTAAAGGATACAAGTAGATGGTCAACAAGAAACAACTAAATTAAGAGCAGACTCCTGGATTTGCTGAATAACAGTTCCTGCCACTATAAAGCTAAATAGAGCTATTTTTACATGATCAGGTGAAACAATGAACATTGACAGATACCTTCCAAAAGGACCAAAACAATAAAGGAAAAAGGGGCAAAAAAAGGACGAAAACAAAGCAAACAGATACCAGACAAGGCAACTGAACTTTCGAAGACTTCTAGCACTATAAATTGTCCACATATTACCGTATATTAAACATATGCCAATGCCCAATGTCAGGAATCATCATAGTTGTAATTATATGCAACCTCCAAATGTCATGGATCTATAATTGTAATAGAATTATCCATAACTTATTTTGTTGGAGTGCTCGTATAAATTGATATTAAGGTTGAGATCTTCACTGAAATGAACCTGACAGCCTCATACAGCATTCCTGCTGCATGGTTAACTTAATGTAATCTGTACCAATTTACTTTCTTTTCTCACTCCTCTGAAGAACGCAAGCAAACCCTTTCCAGCTGTACAGACCAATCTTCTCCCAATAACTGTGGGTTTAACTCCAAGGCGACTCTAAAATCCAACAAGGATGCAGATACAGATTGAGGTGGTCTTTGCATGTATCTGTTCGGCAAAACTCCATTTAAACCCTGCATAACCTGGTAATTAACTTGCTTTGAATGGTCACTAGCACGCCTTGATCGAGCTAGTTCCATGCAGGGTTTGATTAACCTCTTCAAATATGCATCTAACCCGTTGTTCAACAGATTAATACAATCCATTGAAACACCAAGACCCTCAGTTTCCATCTTCTTTTCCAGAATATTTTTCAAAGACCTAGAATCAGGTAGCTCATAACTGTTATGACAGGTTTCAGTATGAACAGCAGTTGACGAGCTGCTGCGAAGGGATTTTCGCGCAAATCCCGTGTTTATGGGAATCCCGTATGGAGCTTTGACAGGACTTCTACTTTGAACAGTTGGGCTACCAGTAAATTGTTCCACCTCTTCCCCCTCTTCCACAGAAAAAACTTCGCCAGGTGGTCTGCTACCTATAGAAACCAATTCAGTTGCACTTTGCTGCTCCTGTGTTTTAGGTATTGATTCATCACAAATGGTACTTTGGGTCTTCCCATGGGGACCTAGAGGACTCGGACGATCCTTAAACTTGCAATCCCTGAGAGTTGAAGACCTCCCCCTTCGAGGTGATGGAGGCAAAACGTCTCCTCCGCTGAGTGACTGGAAATTACTACTACGATACCCATTTGCAATTTTGGCATTCAATGAACCTTCTACCTTACTTCCTTTTGATGGAAGAGGAGGTGGTATCCTACCACGGCAGGCATTCTTGATAATAGATCCAATAAACTGATTATGAAGTGAAACATTTTCCTTCCCAATTGTACCAACACAGAACTTATTAAATTCGGATTTGGTAAGCTTCGAACTAAGAAATCTGTTAAGGTGATGGAAGTACCTCTCTGCTTTCTGCTGCCCAATTTTCTTAATTATTTTAAGCTTGAGCTCTGAGGTATCAATTCTAGAAGAATGCCGTGAAGACGGCATTTTTGAAACCCTAATCCTTCAGAAAATCATAAACTAAAGCTCATTTTCTTATCCCAATGAACAAAATCAACTCTTTTCAATCACAACCTCAAAACCCTAGTTTTCTGTAATTGTTCCTCAGGAAGGTCTGGCGCAGGCGAGCTCAATCAAACAAGTAACTCCCCAGTTTCTTAGCTTAACTTCTGAATTCTGAAACAAACAACAAAATCCAAACTTGAATTCAGCTCAATACGATCTCCTTATAGTTCAACCCCCTACTACTAATCTCGAAAAAAAAATGAAACAAAAAAAACCCGAAAATTAAAAAACTTTCTCGCTGCTGGAAAACAAGCTACAAGAATCAAAATTGAAGAGATTTTGAAGCTGTAATTTTAATTCTAGAGAAAACCCCTTTTCCAATTCCGCGTATAAAATCCAACGGAATGGTGATTAAAAATCATACAATTGGGAAACCCCCAAAGTAAGGAATGAAGAACAAAAACATACCTAATTTCTGAAATTGATAAGATCACAATTGGCGAAGCTGAATTTGATGAAATTCCACTGTTCCTTTATCGGTATCGATCGATCGATCGATCTTCTTCTTCGTAGTGAGAGAGAGAGAAAGAATTAGGCTTTTTTCGGTCGTCCTTCGAAGCTTCTTTGGGTCAAAATATGCACGTGGGGTATTTAGTTTGGGCTTCCGCCGAGTTTTAGACAAAGGAATACAAATGGAAAGAGAATGTAGGGAGTGAGTGAGTTGGTGAAGAGAAGTGAAGTGAATGACTGAATGTCTTTTTAGAGACTTTAGTTTTGTTTTTGTTGGAACCCAAAAGAAAAGACTTTCCATTTTATAGTGAGAAAAGGAAAGGCAGCAAGACACTGTCTCAGATGCAATAAAAGATTTTGGTTGGAGTTAATCTCTAGGTTTTATTAGGTAAATGTTGCCCTTGCCACCATGTACCTTTTCTCTTCGCATTAAGTTTGATTTGATAGAATATCACAGCACACCGGTAAACAACAACTACGGGCGAAGCCAGGATTTAAGACCAAAGGGGGCAAAATTTTAAAATTTATTCCGTGGAGGTAAAATATGAATAATTGACGGAATTCAAGGGGTTTGTACTGAAAAATCAATAGTCTCCCTTTAGATTTTCTTGGTATTCGCCCTCTGCCCCTTACTACAACATTGCTAATGGGGCCAATTTGCTTGAGGGTGTGTTAAACAATAGGTAAATGATGTTTTGTTTTATATGGATTTCGGTATATCCTCAAGCAATAAGTTTTGTCTTATATGTTTTGTCTTATATGGATTTCGCCAAAGTTTACTTACAATGTCCCTTCTTGATAGTTTTAAGCCATGTACTTCTTGGATCGCATGTTTCGTAGACTAGTATCTTGAGGGTAAAAACCAGAGAATTTTACTCACATTGTCTTTTTAAAGAATAGATTTTCCCAAGGTGTGATTAGACATTCATTATATCAGACAGTTTGTGATAAATTCTTCAAAGGTGTCATCAAAAGACATTCAAAGGTTTTCCCAGTCGCACACAAGGTTTTAAAGCCTTGCCTCTTTATCTGCGGCATTCCCTTACAATTTCTAATATATCCCAAGCCTCTTTCGAGGTTTCACATGTGGCCACGTGATGAAATAGATCAGGTGTCATTGCATGAATGATAGCGTTAATCCCATCATAGTTTTGCTTAGCGACAAGGATTTGATGTTCCCCATAGTCATTAATGTCCGTGAGTATAGTTTCACCTTCAACTACATGAATTGAAATCCCTAGCTTGCAAAAATTATCACATATCAGTTTTCCACCATAGATAATGTGTTACATCGAATACTGGAGGTACGTTACAAGCATTAAAGCTTTTATCCATATTCACGAAACTAGTAAGCACATACAGTTCACTTGTTTGTGAGATTTGAGAGTATTGTACTGAACCGTGTATAATTTCGTGAGACGGTTCGCGTACCGTTTGTCACTTTGGTCTTCAGGAGAAATCCTGAAAGCCTTGGTATTTGAGTTGGTTCGCGTACCAAATTGTACTTTTTACCTCATGAGTTTTCCTTTGAGTATTCCTGGATCACGAACCAGTTCGCGAACCGCCAGTGCAACAAAGTAGTTCAGCCAAATTTGTTTTGTAGCACGTAAATTGAGACACTTTTTCGTACTTAAGTATTATTTTATTTATGAACCATAATCTGTATACTCGTTTCTCGAGTATTCTCCAGGATTCAACATTCTCTTAACGTTGATTTGCAAGCAAATCGTTGTAATGGAAAGGAATCTTCCTCACAAGTATCCTATTACGTAGTCCAACAAGAGTTGTTATGCAATTGAGTAGTATACAAAACTTGTAAGCATATTGCATCGATGCTTACTACACAATATGATATGTTCTTCCCCTTACTCAATACACTAACTTTTGTTTTGACATGACAAGCACATCGATTTTACTCCCCTTATGACAATGTCGTGGACAATTGTCTAAGTAGTTAGAAGATTTTACTCCCCCTTACTTCAAGATTTCTCCCCCTTTTTGTCACAAAAATAGACAAAAGAAAAAGAAAAATAGGAATCATCATAAAATAACATTAATCAATGTAGACAAAGGTACACATACCTGAAACGAGAGATAAAAATATGCAATTCTTTCGCAATTTCCATAGCCGCACACCCCAAAAAGATATTTCCATGAAGCACAAGTTCAAAAAGAACTCTTCCCCATAATGTGGCATTCCCTAAAGAACAACGCGACGACCTTCCCAAGCAAGTTACGGTCAAATAGGAATTCAAGGTTTAATATTCCAAACTCTCAGAGAGTTTCGGTCAACCATCGCCTTTAGAGAAAATATAAGGCTACCCCTTCCTAGTGATTGTAAGACTAAGAATCAAAGGTAACATTTTATCCAGCGGAGTCCAACATTGTATCCTACGAGGTTCCTCCTTATCAAAATCGTCTCCCCTTAGCCATAAGAATCAGAAGCATGGATTTTGATAATTCTTCATGAACTGCTTTACCCGAACGGGTGGTATGGCTAAAAAAGCAAGTTCACGATTTATGCAATACATTCATAAAAATAATCAATAAAGATCAAGTATTGCAATCATCAATTAAGATTTTAACTAAATAACCTCTATTAATTGATGAAAAGAAAACATGGAAGTAGTACAAGCAAAATCATGCTTAAATCAAAAAGATGACTACTTCTAGCATAGTGATTACCCAAACCCTAAGGAAAAGACAAAAGCTTTTTTAATAAAAGGAGTTAACTATGTTATGCAAAAAGAATATCTAACTCAAACTTCTCAGTCAGTATCTTCTTCAGGATCTTCTTCTGGTTCACTAGAACTATCATCAGTTTTCTCGAATACGTGGTGAACATAGTCAGCATAACTTTCATTAGGAATATTGTCAAACATGTTGTTCAATTCATCCTTTACTGCTGATATTTCTTCAGATAATTCATGAATTTCAGATCACAGTGATTCCATGTTGTTAACAATGTCAACAAGTTAAATCTTAAAAGTTTCAAACTCTTGTAAAAAGTCGTGAACGACTCCTGCAGAGATCATGGTGTCATCTTCTACATCTTGATGATCATAGGCAATGTATGGGTATAAAATCTGCATAGGTGCATCATGTTCTATAGCCCTCAGATCTCATACTCACACACACAGTAACTTAAACATTATATAAGGTGCGATGACCTCAAGAACAATACCGAAGACATGTAAAAAGACATTAATCAAAGGACTAAACGTATCAAGATTATATTTCTGTTTTGCTACTACATGGATATGATCCTAAGGAGCTAGAGGAGATACAGACCTAATCCCTCTCTCGCCACTTAGGTTACACCCAAAAATTCCAACCTTTACAATGTTTTCCAAGCTCGCCTTATATAGGCCGAGCTTGGGTGGTTTACAGCTAATAAGACAAGGGACTCAATCGTGGTGGTGTCAGTCCTTATCGAGTAAGGCGGTTCCTTCGGCGGTACTCCGAAGATGGCTCGGGGGCTTCGGTCCTTCGAGGCAGGGTCCGAATCCCTTTCTTCTGATTCTTCACTCGGTGTCCTCGGACCTATCTTTCTTTGGTTTGGTCCCGAAGCTTCGCTACTTCTTCCTTTGGCGTGATCTTGCTTCTTGGATCTCTGACACGTGTCCCGAGGGGTTTTGCCCTCCACATGCAAAGTATCTATTTGTTGTTGCATAGATTTCTTGAGAGTCAAGAGTTCCAGAAATAACATCATTAAGAACTGTTCTCTTCTTCTTTCTTTCAATCCCAACACGCTTCACAATCCATAACTTTGCAAGCTTCTTCCATATTATTTCGTGTGACACTACGAGTAATATGTCTCATGGTTATAGTGAAGGAACTTGAACGAGATTTCCAAGTTCTCGTGGGTGTGGTATTTATAAAATCTCAGGGATGAGATAATAAAGGAAGTTTGACAAGTACAAAATACCTATCGTGAAGAAGGCGGTTCTGAAACGTGTATATTCAGGTTCTAGAATTTTCCAGAAGTGTGTAGACTTCCTTACGTTTCCGAACAGGTTGTACAATTGTAGGTCTGTAAGTTCACGACCCGGAAGTCTCAAAGGTAATTGGGCATATCTCACAAAGGGGTCCAATAAGATTGGATGTACGTGCCCATGTGAAGGAATTAATGTATACCCAAAATATTCAACAATAATATCTTATTTAATTCCTTATTTTCAGCCAACTAGAATCTTAAGTTTATATATCAACATTATGAAAAATTCTCATAAACTTCTTTGCTTTGGCTCATAGTTATCCTCATGGATCCTGGTCTCTACTCTTGCCTTAGGAGCCAGAGGCAGGGAGGTCACTAGAGATAGCTTATGAAGTGTTGATACTCACATATCAAGTCATTACGTTTTGGACTTTTTAGAATAGCACCTTCTAGAATAGGATGTGATAGCACCTTCTAGAATAGGATGTTAGCTCACTGCAATTCAGGAGACGTAAAAAGTGCTCATAAGATATTTTGTATATGACAACCACTTTGGGAATTTTTATAGTCTGTGAGACAATATTATCTCTTAAGTTTAAATATCACTTTTAATGGAGCAAGCTCAACATGTGATGGAGAATACATATCTTATGATTGGATACAGGAATTTCCTACAAGTATTATCATATTTAATACTAAGGTCCCACTTTTATTGATCAATAAGGCACAATACCACAAACTATGAGAAATTTTAATCCTTGAAGGTATTCTTCCTATAATTGAACAAGCAGATGTCTTAATTCTTAAAATATAAGAATGACATACAGAATGTGTGTGTGGGTATAAAATCTGCATAGGTGCATCATGTTCTATAGCCCTCAGATCTGATACTCACACACACAGTAACTTAAACAACATTATATAAGGTGCGATGACCTCAAGAACAATACCGAAGACATGTAAAAAGACATTAGTCAAAGGACTAAACGTATCAAGATTATATTTCTGTTTTGCTACTACATGGATATGATCCTAAGGAGCTAGAGGAGATACAGACCTAATCCCTCTCTCGCCACTTAGGTTACACCCAAAAATTCCCACCCTTACAATGTTTTCCAAGCTCGCCTTATATAGGCCGAGCTTGGGTGGTTTACAGCTAATAAGACAAGGGACTCAATCGTGGTAGTGTCAGTCCTTGTCGAGTAAGGCGGTTCCTTCGGCGATACTCTGAAGATGGCTCGGGGGCTTCGGTCCTTCGAGGCAGGGTCTGAATCCCTTTCTTCTGATTCTTCACTCGGTGTCCTCGGACCTATCTTTCTTTGGTTTGGTCTCGAAGCTTCGCTACTTCTTCCTTTGGCGTGATCTTGCTTCTTGGATCTCTGACACGTGTCTCGAGGGGTTTCGCCCTCTACAGTTTGCCTCTTTCCTTTCCTTGTATCGAAGATGCGAGGAGAGGAAAATCCCTTTTTGCCACCTCTTCCTTACCATGTATCCCCACTACTTGCCAGGTGTGAGTTTTTTCGACACGTTCTTCCTATTCTCGAGGATTTCGCGGCTTTTTACCTTCTGACCGGCAGCGCCGGTTCCTCTTTCACTATTTAAGTTTTGGTTCTCCCTCTAAAAATACTTTAGCCCCTTCGTATCCATCTTCCTTGGCACCGGCGCTTTCTTTCCGTGAAACCTCCCAATTCGTAACTTCATATCAGGCGTTCTTTCCGCGTTTTACTTCGTGACCCTTTGTTTTACTCCTCCTATTGTTTCATAAAGTCCATTCTTTTTGAACTTTCCTCATCTTCCTGTCCTCTGATCCATATTGCCTCTGCAATTTCCGGTCGCCGGCGGTATCAGTCTTCCCTTTTCTGTGTTTTTTTTTCTATGTCGTCTTCTTCTAAGGTTGATGCCCTTGTTCTAAAGATATAAGGCATGGGATTCAAAGAAGAGGGCTTTCAGATTGAAGCCATTAGTTCTTCTAAATTGACTCCAGAGCTGGTTGAGGAGTATCAATGTGATGAGAACAGGCTCTTGGTGACATTTCATCAAATGTCTGCAGGGTTACTTCCTCCTCTTTACAAGCCTTCAAATCCTTTGTTTCTTCGCATTCTTTGCTCTCTTCCTAAACCTCGAGGGGTGATGCAGCTTACTTGCAGCTCCATTTACCTCATCAATCAGTGGGTTCTTCGCTCCGAAGATAATTTCCCTGTCGGATCTACGGCGAAGTTCTATTTTACTGCTGAGAATTTCTTTAAGCATTACGAGCCCTTTTTAACCCTAGACAACGAATTTGCTCCTTGGGGGGTCAGCTTTCGGTCCGTGGAAGGTAGCGAAAATATCATCCCTGGGTCCTTGGACTACTCCATTGATGAAGATTGGTACTCGGAACCTATACTTCTTGAGGGTCCTGTGCTCCGAGGTTGGAAGGATTCTGGCCGGTACTTCCCTCAGACCGAGTTTGATGCAGGGCATGAGTTTCGGACTCATCATTTGTTCTCCATTCACTTTTCTGACGAAGATAGAGGGTTATCTCGCTCATCTTCGGGGAAAGGTAAGGGTATTTCCATGGAGCCTTCGGGCAGCTTAAAGCGTTCCCGAACAGATGAGAAGACTATGCAGCAGGTAACAAATACTTTCCTATGTTCTTTTCTAGAGTATTCATACTTGCCTCTATTTGTTTCCTGAGAAAGACGGGTCCTTATCTGCAGGGAGAGTCTTTGGGTGTCTTAAACCTGAGCAATGATCTGATGGATT
>JAJJMA010016377.1:0-11943 GCA_023529015.1 Papaver nudicaule | reverse complement strand
CTCCGAGCTATAGAGATGAGCCTGAATAGGCGATTGCCTTCAATAAGCATGGTTTCGAGAGTGTTTTGATAATCTTGTCCCTCTCTCATTTTTCACCATCTACAGAAAGTCCCCTGGTTAGTGTGGAACAGAAATGTTTCATGCTAAGCACTCAGATGGTGATGACAATGATCTGGGGTCTTCCATCTAATACTAACACAGGGTCTCATGGTATGGATTAAAAGTAAATCCGCATGTAAGTGCGCATGTGTCGCTAAAATAGGGTTTTCGTTAACGGGACAATGGCGTTAACGGGGCAATGGCGTTCCCGAGGTTCAGGGCATTCCAGGTGTAGCCCCTACAGGCCTCGCAGGCCTATTCTCTGGTCGATTCCCGGCTCTACTTGACTAAGGAGCCATTAGGGTTTCTAAACCCATATGGATGCGAGATTACACTTTCGTGTTGTCGCTGGTGTTATTCGTTCATTAAGTTATTCGTGGCACCATAGGTTTCATGGGCCACGACCTTTGTGGCTCCGCAAGCTCTTGTGGTGCCGTGGCTTTTCTAGAGAAGGGGACACTACGCTTAGTAAGGTCCCCAGTGTCATGCATGTGAATACATACGTAGGCTAGGTCTTAGCCAAGAAAATGAAAAGAAGGGAAAGGTTTTACCCGTTTTAGCAGAGAGCTTTTCCTCCTTCTTGTCAAGATCAAGTCCTTGTTTCTCCTTGATCATCTCCACCTGGAGAATGGTTATGCAATTAGCCAATTTCCTGAGCAGTGCCTTCGGTGCAAGCTTGGGTAGTGTACTTTCCAGCAGGGTGCGTCCATTGCTCGCTGTCTTTAATGCGTAGTGAAGTCCCAGGAGGATATCGTCGCTTATGAGGTGTCTCTCCATGAGATGTGGCGCCATGAGGTGTGGATCCATGATATGTGGCGCCCTGGGGTGTGTCTCCATGATATGTGGCGCCCTGGGGTGTGTCTCCATGGTCTTGGTGGCGTCGTGGATGTCGGTGCTACGAGCTTTGCACCATAGTCTATTCGTTGTAAACTGCGTCTTGCACGTTTCTTGGTTTTTGCGCCATATATCTTGACTCACTGGTTGTATCACCATGAAATTTTTACATGTGGTAGTAGACATCCAGGGGAGTGTTGTGTCCAAAACTCTTTTTGAGGCGCCTCGTAGATTTTCCGCAGTACTCGGCGTGGTCTTGTACACGATTCCTGATTGCTGTCTCGCGTGTGCTGTAGGGTTTGTGTCGTATCTCCAAATCCCCTTGGTGGATTGGTACGAAATTTTAGTATGTGTTGGGAGACATACATATAAAGATTGTGTCCGAAAATATCTCCAAGATCCCTTGTGGATTTCTCAAACCAGTGGTTTCTTCGCGACGGAAGTTGCTGGCGCAGGAAATTCTGACAGCTCTTCTTCTCTTCAATGTTTACGCCATATTTCTCAAACCACACGGAGTTATTGCATGAAATTTTACCACAAAGTTGTAGACATTAAAACGGAGTTTGTGTATAAATTTTACCCAAGGACTCCTCACGAGCTCTCCGCGGCAACTGTTTTGGTTTCGTATGTAAGTTCTGTCTACTTGCTTTGGTGCGCTGCAATGTTGGCGCCATATCTCTTGATCCACGGATTGGATCGCCACGAAAATTTTACACGTAACATAATACACCTGAAGGAAGATGTTGTCCAAAATTCACCTTCAGATCTCTTACGGATCTTCCGCGTTGCTCGTTTTCGTGAAGGTTGTCGTACAGCGAATCTGGTACGCAGTCGTGAGCATGTCTTTGTTCGTCTCCAGAGTAGGTTTGCTCCATGGAGACCCAAAATAAGATAATTTCTCCACAATATGGTTTACCGTACTTGGTTGATAGTTCTAACACTGAGGTTGTGGGCGATAGTGTTGATTAGAGTCCTTCCCTTGAGTCTCCCTTCCTTCGAGAGATCTGTAGTGAGTAGTTCAATGTTGTATGGACATCTCTGGTCGAGTAGGCTCTTCCCATGATGATGAAGTGCTTTGGCAGAGACAAGGGAGCACCTACTTCACGTTTCCTTTCGGGTCGTGGCGGCCGGCATTGCTATCGGTACTTGGTGGGGCGAAGAGCGTTGGTGGCGAGGAGTCCCCAGCTATGTTTTCTGATATTTTATCAGCGCCTCTTGTTGAGTTCGCCTTCCCTCTTGCAGACACATGTGTATTGGCCTTTCGAAGACGAGGAGGCAGAGTGTTCTTCCTAGTTGTTGAGACTTATCGGGTCGGGGTAATCCGGTTGCTCCTTCCTTATTCAGGCGTCTAATAGCTCCAGTACTTCGTCGAGGATGATGAGTCTGGGAATCCTGTATAGGCTTCAGTCCTCGTACTCCTCGCGGTTGTGGTTGCAGATCTGCATCCTAAGTCCCCACGCATTCTGTGTCTCTGGGCTTGGCGATGTCGGCTCCCTTCGTTCACGGGGTTGCGGACTTGCTTGGGTAGGATCATGCTCTGTCTCCTTCCTTCATCGTGCTCGGTAGTTCACTGTCCGCTAAAAAAGTCGTGATCTCAAATCCTGACTTCCTTTTCTTTCACTTTCTCTTTTCTTCTCTCGGCGCCATGGGTAGTGGCGTTCCATGGCGTCGTGACTCTTTTTTTTTATACATGTGTGGCGCCGTGGGTTGGGGCGCCACGCCCACATTTTTTTTTTTTTTTCTCGCCGAGCTGTGGTGTTGTGGTTCTCCAGTCTTCCTTGTCGGCCTTCTCGTAATGGTTTCGTTTAGGCGTAGTATGCCTTCAGCCAGTTGTGTCGATACCCCGTCGTCTGGTTGCTGGCGAGTCTCCTTGCGGCTTCGTTGGTTTGAAGTCTGAGCTTCCTCCAGTGAGGAGCATCTCATGAGGGAGGTGTCCTTTGGATAGGGAGTTTGGTGTGGACGAGATAGAGATGCGCCTTCTCCTCTTGGTTCTCCAGGGGTTGATCGAGTAGCAGACTTGGGTTGTTGGACATGCTCGTGTTCAGGTTTGTCTTGAAAGTTCAAACCTTGGAGTCCCTGGCTGGCTGCAGTGGTAACTCTGGAAACGCCAATGTCTCGTTGTCATCCTATTAGTGATGATGGAGTTGTTCGTCCCTTCAGTGTTTGTTGGTAAGTCCTTCGTTGCCATGTGTACTATGAGCTTGGTTTACCCCTTTTCAATAGTTGGGGAGCCGTGGCTCGTGTTGTGATCTTCTTCGACCCATACCATCACCTGAAGTCTTCGAAGTGAGCTCGAAGTCGTATGCTCCGGGTGTGTCGCCTCTGTAGTTGGACTCTTCCTCTTATTCCCTTTGGTGATGGTACTCATGGAAGGTAAGTTGTTGTTGTACGGCTCGTGGATGAGGCTGACGTCGTCGTCGGCATCACAAGCCTCTTCGCTTTCTAGGAGTTTGGTCCTCTCCGGTAGTGCTGGTGCAGGCGAGGCAAGTCTTCAAGTGCAGGCTCTGCCAGTGGGGCTCTGGGAATTTTCTGAGCCTCAGTACTCGATGGTGTCGATGCTCCCCTTTTTGGGGAAGGGGGCCCTCTACACCCTGTGTGGGCACGTTAGTCAGTGCTGATGAACTGGCGTCATCTCCTCCTCTGGGTTCTGGAGTGGTATCTTCAAATCGTCTTTTGCGGCTTACTCGTGTTGTGGCTCTCTCCGTGTTGAGGTTCTCCTTGAGTAGAGATCATCTCGTCGTCCTAGACGGGGATCGCTGTGGTGTTCGTATTAGTAGCAGATCTGGGAGTTCCTTTGGCTTGTGAACTTGTTGATGGTTCCGTGGTTAGAGTTTCGAGATAAGCCGAGACTTCAGCTTGGATCTTGATCCTTCTTTCCGGATGATCATCTCGACACTTGGCTGGTTCCTCCAAGGTTGGCGTCCTTGGCACTTCCTCTTCTTTTAGGGTGGTAGCATATGTGACCGCGTTCTCCCCTGTCCTTCGTCTGAGGTTGAACAGTTCTGCATATTCCTTGAAGTCTGGGATGGTCTCTAAGACTTCGGGTGGTATGTCGTAGGGGATGAGTTCGCCTTCTCCTCGGATCTCGTCGTTGCGTAGCTTGTCACGTACAACTCCAGACTCCGGAAGGGTTTTGATGGAGATTTTTACGGCTGTGCCGATGTCTACTGCCGGTTTTCCAGGGCTTTTCTCTCGAGTAGCTTTCCTCGTGGTGAGTCCCCGGTGACTCGGTGAATGTAGGCTATCAAATAAGAGAGGGGTGGACGGAGTACCTTCTTGATCGAGGGGGTCCTCATCGACTCCCCTAGGTTCTGCAGGCGCCTTGCTGGTCTTTTGTACAAAACGCTCCATGAACTCCAGAGGGAGCGTCTCCTGGTTGTTGTAGATCCATGGGCGTCCCAGCATCATGTCGCTCTTCGAGGACTCCCTTAACAATGTGGAACTCCGCTATGGTTGGAATCGTGGCGATTTCGACGGGAAGGTCGATCCACCCGTAAGTGCGTACTTCGACTCCGTCAGGACCTTCGTTGACGGCGGGGACACGGACGGCTCTGCTTCGAGGGATGCCTGCGTCTCTGAGAGTCTTGACTGGAACCGTGTTCACCGGAGATCCCGGGTCGATGAGCGTCTTTGAGAATTCACCATCAGGCACGTGGGTGGTCGTAAGGAGTCCCCAGCCTTGTCCTCGTGTTATCGGCTCCTGTTTGGACATCGTCTGCTCATTGACTTCCTTCAAAGGTAGGCGTTTCCCTGATGCTATCGTGTTGAGCGCTGTGAACACGTCTTTTCATTGTGGTTTCGAGAGACAAAGAGTCTCGCATTATCTCCTCCACTCTCTCGTTCACCGGCTCCTCGGGGAAGGTGAACGCTTGTTTCGTAGGCGCAATTCCCGGGACTCCTCCTTGGCTTGGGAGATCTTAGGTTTGCTACCTCTTTGGTTGTAGGAGGGCGTTGAGTCGAAGGGAGTTCGATTACCTCGTCATGGATCCGAGAGTTTAGCAACTCTAGTACCTCCTCCATGAGAAACGGGTAGTCTGGTATCTCTCATCTGGCTTTCTGCCTCCGCATCTCTGGTTGATGTGGTCCTCCTTGGTTCATGTTCTCGTTTGGGGGGGCCCGGAGCTGAATTAGTACATTTTGGATGTGTACCTTCCATGGCAGGGCCTTTCCTCCGTCCTTTGTGCGGGTACGGTGGTCGGTGTAGATATGTAGCGCCACCTCCTTTCTCAATTTCGTAGTAGCTTTTCCAAGTTGCTTGCCGTGAGGTCGTTTGGTGGATCAATTCCTTCTTGTCGTTGTTGCAAGTCCCCTTCCGGTATCGCGCTTCGCGCCGTTGGGTCTTGTGCTTGGTGTTCAGCGAGGTGTTCTCCCGCTTTTCTCTTCCTGTCGTTGTGGAAGCTTCTTCAATGAGTTCTCCATGCTTTAGTCGTTGAGTCCTCTGCCTCTGTGTGGGTATTATAGAGGTGGACCTCGCTTCTGCCTCCTGGGGAAAGAAGAGGTGGTGTAGGCTCGAGGGGCTTCTCGGGTTGGTTGGTTGTCGCTCTTGCGGTGTGCGGCCATAGGCGATTCGTCCCTCGTTCGGTTGATGGTTCTTTCCAACAAAGCGAGTGCGGTGACGGACCTCTTCGCAGCTTCATGGAGTTCGGAGAAGGTCTGGAAGCGGAGGTTCTCCAAGAGGGCTCGGTATACGGGAATCGTTCCGTTGATGCAAGGTTCCACCAACTGCTGCTCCGTTAGTGGGGTGTTGGGTGTAGCCGAGATGATAGGTGTTGAAGGGGAAGTTTCTTGCGCCGTCATCTCCCAGGGTAGACGCTTCTTCATTGATGACCTTCTGGGACCGAGAGAATGATCTCCCACTGTGGTCGCCAACTGTTTTTACCTGCAAAAACAAGTGTACCGTCTCTGGGTACTTTCGTAGTGCTCGGAGATCAAAGTTGAACAAGGCAAGCCTAAACCAAGGATGGCCGTTCCCACCTTGCTTCGGTCACAGAGAGGATAGAGGTTGGTCTAGGGAGGGAAACAGCGAAGAAACTTGAGATCAGGTTGAAGGTGAGTTTTTGGGTGTTTGAGTTCAAGATTTCCGTCGTGAAGTCGACTGGAAATCTCCAAGGCCAGAACGAGTTTAGATTCTCAGGTGTTTTTCTCTGAGGCTCCGTGTGTTTTCTGAATATTCTCGGTGTTCTAGTTGTTCTGAACGCTCTGCCTTGGAAGATAGAGGAAGACTCTATTTATAGTTTGAACTCACCCTGATCTCTCGACAGAGAAGGTGGAAGTCGTGGAAGAGTGGAAGAGTGGAGGACATGCGTTGGTTTCCGTAACTGCCTGAGTCGTGTGGAACATGCCCACTCGTGCCATCTTCCCTTGACTTCCCACTATCTCCATCAGTTTCTTTCAACTGCCGTAGACCGCCAGACCAATACCCCTAAAGTTATCCCCCCGTGTGATGTTTTGATATCTCGAGTGAGTAGTACGCGGCTATTGCGTAGTTGAGTTGAGTTGGGCTGTACGACTGATTGTCGTGACCAACATGGTGTGATGTCGAGTGGCCTTGGTCTTTGGCCAAGGCCACAAGTGCTTGATTGCGCTTTGGCACTTGTCGTGGTGGCGCCATGGTTTTTGACCTTTGGCCATTTAGGACGCGCCTTTGGCGCTAATCGCAAAGGCCAAGGCCATCTTGTTGTGGCGCCATGAATTGTGGCGCCACGATTTTCGGCCTTGGGCCAATGTTTGTTTATTGTGGCGCCATGGAATATAGCGCCACGGCCTTGGCCTTTGGCCAAGGCCATCTTGTTGTGGCGCCATGAATTGTGGCGCCACGATTTTTGGCCTTGGGCCAATGCTTGTTCATTGTGGCGCCATGGAGTATGGCGCCACGGCCTTGGCCTTTGGCCAAGGCCATCTTGTTGTGGCGCCATGAATTGTGGCGCCACGATTTTCGGCCTTGGGCCAATGCTTGTTTATTGTGGCGCCATGGAGTATGGCGCCACGGCCTTGGCTTGTGGCCAAGGCCTAGCCTGCTTTGCGACTATTTTCGTTATGGCCTTGGCCTTTGGCCAAGGTCAAGTAAATTTGTGGCGCCTTGCGCCATGGCCTTGGCCTCTTGGCCAAGGCTGATTTCTTGCGAATCCATGGTTTGTGGTGCCATGCTATGTGGCGTTTATGGCTTTGGCATCTGGCCAAGCTCGACTTTGGGCAGCCTGTGCCTTAGTCGTGGTGTGAGTGCTTATGCTACAACACACTTGAGGTCATGGCATGTTTATCCATGGTATGCTAGACCATCCTGAATTTGGAATTAGGTCCGCTTAGGCCTGTTTAGGCTGGTGTATGCTTCTCAGAGAGATCGAACCGTCCTGGAGCTTCGATATTCCGAGGTTTGCACCAAGACTCGTGTGTTGAGTCGTATTTAAAGAGGAAATCCATGAGGATACGTCTCTGTTGATCTTTCACCGTGTACCATCAAGCGAGGTCTGGCTCTGAGCTGATCGATGGGTTTAATATGTTGGTGAGATCGTTAGTACTGCGCTATGATATTACCCTCTCCACCGGAGTTATAAGAGAGAGCTCACAGAGAGTTTATTTGGCTCATGGAATGGGTTGCACTCCGAGCTATAGAGATGAGCCTGAATAGGCGATTGCCTTCAATAAGGCATGGTTTCGAGAGTGTTTTGATAATCTTGTCCCTCTCTCATTTTTCACCATCTACAGGTGTTATCTTCTTTGTGAGTCCGAGCAATGAAAAGCTTAATGCTTTGTCACTACAGAGCACCTTGGCCTCTGTATTTGTCTTCAAGACTTAACTTGTCATTGAGTGAAGGCCTGGTCTTGTACAGCCAACAATTTCTCAGAGCGAGAGGGTTAGATCCCAGCCGTAACCATTACTTGTGCCCGTCGGCGATCTAATATAAGCTGTTTGGGTTGCCCCATAGACTTTAATACACTATGGCGTCCGCCAGAGGTGATGCTATGGCGTAGACGGATTAACACACCAGCGGCACCGCCGATATGATGCTACAGCAAAAGGGTTCTTATACGCCCAAACACTTACAGATCAACAAGTAACACGACTGGCCTTACAACTAAGCCTGGGTCGGACTAACTCTTACAAGTAGGTGCGTTCACTCAATGCAAGCAAGCTTTCTGTATAAGAGATCTTGGCTCTTAGTTAATTTTATTGATTTGGGCATTTATGCCTTTAAAGATGGCGCTTGGCCTTAGTACCTGATCAGGGTTTTGTTTTGTGGCTTTTTGCCTTTGTAAATGGCACTTGGCCTCAAGATTGGACCTTTTTGGTTAGGAGCAATTAGCTCTATAAGTGGCATTTTGCCCCAATAAGACCTTTTTGGTCAAGAGCAATTAGCTCATGTAATCGGCGAAGCTCATTATCTTTATTCGTTTCACGGCGATGTTCATCCCATTCGGAAGAATACCCTTATAAACGCTTCCCCTGCAAGTCTTGCTTTCTGAACTGAAATTTTGAATAGCATCATTTGACCGCTTTAGAGTGAAGTATCCACTTTCGAATTCCTCATCGGATTCATGAAATCGATCAGTTCCCATAATATTCATCATTTCTTTCCTTAGTTGTAGTAAGGTAAATCTCAAGGTTTATCTTCCTGGTGTAGACATTGTAGTGTAGAAATTCTTGATAATGTTGTTGAAATCTACTTCGCTGAAGTATATGAGATTCAACGACGATGCGGTCTTGATTCGTTTGGCCCTTTTTATCATCTATATAATGTAGGCGAAGTTCATGGGCTTGACGTTCGACGCTTTTTCAGGTAGTTGGCGAAGCTCATTAGCTTTTTCGTTTATGTGCTTTTATCGTGTAAGCGAACGATTGACTTTCTTATCTGTGTTTAAAGACATAAACATATCGAGAATATAGTGGAGTAATAATATTGCCCCATGGGTTAGCGGTGATCACATAATATTCAAATAGATTATGAAATTCAAACTTAATTGGGAATCTGCCTCAGCTACGCTCTTGGGTAGAGCGGGGAGGATTTCTAAGTATAATCATTGTTACAGTCGCTTGATTTGATTTCAGAAATTTCAAAAGATGACGCATCTTAAACTTAGAAGCAGGATGCCATTTTGGAGATGTGAAGTTATGCAGTCGCTATGTTATCACATCGCTTATCATTTTTCGCTCGAACTTATTTCTAGCGAATTTAAGCATATATTACTTGAATATAATATGACTGGCACGATTTGTATAAGATATGGTAACGTGCTAAGTTGGGCCGCTTGGTAATTTTCTTAAACTGAGGTACTTGAAAATTAAATGGCATACAACGGAGAAGAAGCACCTATTTCTAGTAAGTTAATGAAGCACAATACGTCTGACAAATATTTCTATTTAGTTTCGCTAATATGCAACGGGCATTTCGCCGAGCTTAACCTAGATAGCAAGCTAGGCTAAAGTATTCAGCAACATTATGTATGAAAATGTTAGTTCTCTATTTGAACATTGCTTCACGCTATAACGAATGGAGTTTCAAAGGTAAGAAATATTTAGCTTATCGCCATGGCGGTAAGAGTGACTACTGCGTTTATAGATGAAGTTCAGCGAGTTCCGCGATTTGTTGATATTTCCCCTCGCACTTTGCCGTATATTTTAACGGGTACCTGGGGCTGCCAATCACAAATCAGAAATGTAAAGGTATTGTTAAATGTCAAGCTACTGTATCTCAGTTTCGAACAATGAGTTGAAAAATTGTACTACAAATGATAAAGTGCCAAACTAAAAACGGTATAAAATTGACTTTTAGCACACGTAAACTTCTAATCATGATATATATACCCCTCCGTATACGGAAAAATACAATGATGTTCACCTCCCAAGTACCTAACGGAGTGAAGGGACCCAAAGTATGTAAGCTTTTTATTAAAGTACTAAATGTCGTGATATGATTTGTCGTACGTGAATTGCTTATCAACACTCCTAAAGGATTCACATTTAATCAAGTCCACATGGCTGTACCATGCTAAATTCACCTCCCAACTATGAACTTATCCCGATACAGATAACATTAGTGAATGTCAGAGTAAGAGTTTGGTAACTTAAAATGCTCAAAAGAGTAGCCCTTGATACATTAGAGATAAAAGGATAAGAAACTTCCCTTTCATAACGACCACTTCGACGAAGAAAAGCTTGATGACTTGATCTTAACAAGGTGAAAGAGTGACGGCGAGCTATTGGTACTCATTGAATTGTCTGAGTATCGCTGGTGAGTTATTGCCTGGTGGTGATTGTCGGCGACGGTGACCATGCGATTCAAATTCTTTCAGCGAGTTTGTGTAGGTTCTGGCCGGCGTACCATAAACGAACATCGCCGACGTTGCTGAAATAAGTCAGCTGATCTCCAAGTACAGATTTGTACACCTCTGGCTCTCCTAAAGCACTTTTTATCATTTTTGCGAGATGGGTTGTATGCTCCACAAGTGTCATTCAATCACTGTAGTGAAACTCTCGTTTCTAGCATTATAACTTTAGTCTGCACAAGAGAAATTACACTTGGATGTCGCTGCAAGTAATCAAATTCATAAGGATAAGGAACAAAAATGTATTATGCCAGTAGGGCGGGGAGTCCCTTCCATTTTTTTTTAATTTTTTTATTTTTTTTTTATTTTTTTTCCTTGAAAACAAATGTTTATAAATTGTAAGAGCTTTAAAGGTTAGGAGTTCTCCCTTTTGTGTCATTTCTAATAGAAATGGTATTTTGGGCTGGTTGCTCCCGTCATGCCCAATATAAATGCAAGCACTCCCTTGCGTCGGCGAGAATGGCTGCTGGGCGAACTGAATACCGGCACCGGCGAGATAGAAATGTTGAACCCATACTGTTCCCTTAGTGGAGTAGGAAAGATATACAGTTGTTAGTCCATCTTTCAAACCCTTAAGAACAACTTCCATATCATCTGATTGTCAGCTTGTCTTGGGGTATTGATGACCACCATCCCCAAAATGGACCCATGTTGTTGACGAAAATGCATTGAGGAGGCTGCACTGTCGAAGGTAGGCTAGTTTGTTCGGTGAAATGAACTTTTCCTTTGCAAGATATTTAAGCTCCTGATTGATGATTGAAACTTTGGCGAGGTGGGCTTGGCAAGGCAGCTTTGCTAGGCATTGTTGTTTGTAGACTTCCTTCTTCAACAGCCAACAGTGCATCGCTCAGCGAGCAAGAGATGAATCTCGCTTTGTCCTGTTTATTTGTCTGCACCTTGCAAATAAAGGTAGTGAATGAAAGCTTGTACATCTATCCCGCAATATGAAGACTTGCATCTTTATTGTACGCGAGAACTTTATAGCAGTGGCAATAAAGGAATCAAAGTACAAAGTTCAAAATCTTCCCTATCTTAGAATCAAGGTACGCAGTTGCAACTTAGCTAATCTGTAATGACTGGTTTTTATTAGAAGAAATAATTTTGGCCCAACAGGTCAACCTAATGTGGTGTGAGCTAAACTATTTTGAACTTGGCAATTAAGCTGTAGAAGAACTTCTTTCCAAATCTGCGTTAACTACCGCCTTTGCTACCAGCATGGCCTGCCGAAAGCACGGTCGTTCTCTTTTCAGGACCATCGGTGTTGAACCTCCTACTTATGGTGCTATTGGGGCGCGTGACTCGGACGTTGTGTCTCCCATTGATCAGTATCTGCTCCCTCAGGAAGTTTATGTGGCCTTAGCTAGAAATGAGCTTCGAAAGAGGGGCCAGCTGGAGAAGTTTTTAAAGATAGCTAGTGGTGGTAATGACGATGATGCTGCTCGAGGCAGTGATTCAAGGAGTCTTAGTAATGCCGCCGAGGGTACCCGTGATGGTCCGAGCGAATCCGTTCATGGTTCCGAGGACGGTCCTCGTGATGGTGCCGATTGTTCAAAGGATAATTTACGCCCTTAGCTTGTGTATTTGTGTTTTTCCTTTGTAGTTGTGTTCGCGCCATTTTGCTTATACGCGCGTTTTTTGCTATCACACTTCGTGTCCTGTATTTGCACATATATATATATATATATA
>JAJJMA010016375.1:0-53244 GCA_023529015.1 Papaver nudicaule | reverse complement strand
GCCTACAGGTAGGCCAAGCATTTTTGGTAACAGCATAAACTCTTTTTCCTACAAATAACACTCTAGACACCACCTTCCAACATAACAGTTTTATTCTTGGAATACAATCCAGATTCCAAAGCTTTTTCCGATGATCAGTACTACAATCCTGGTTTTCATATTTAGTCAACACTTTGTAAACAGACTTAGCGGTGCAAACTCCATTTGGAGTATATTTCCATCTAATTCTATCTCTAGCAGAAAAATTGGTAGTAATTGATCTGATTTTATTATGTAAGCCAGGCTTAATATATGTATTTAAAGTAACAAGGTCTCAGTCTCCCCTCTCATTCATTAACTGACTAACCTGAGCAGGTGTGTTCTCATCAATAATAACAGGAGAACTAGGTTGGCTCTGGTCTGGAAGCCAAAAATCCTCCCAAATATTAATATCACCATCATTATTAGCTTACCAGATATGATTAGGCTTAATTATATTTAGGCCCTTTTTAATGCTATTCCAAATCCAAGAATTATTATTTTTCTAGACTTTTTTAAAGGATTTGAGTTAGGAAAATATTTAGATTTAAGGACTTTCACCCACAGATGCTCTGGATTATCAATCATTCTCCATGCTAGTTAGCAAGGATAAATTGTGTTTTTTGGGGTTTATAATCCCCAGACCACCATTATCTTTACTTTTACAAATTGAATTCCATGATTTAACAAAAAAAACAAAGGTCTTTGTCCTTTTTATTCCACCAAAAATCCCTTTGAATGTCATCCATTCTTTTAAGGGTATGTCTAGGAAAGGCCAGGCATTGCATCTGGTAAGTAGGATAAGAACTTAGATTAGATTTTAGAAGAACAGTTCTCCCTGCCTGAGCAAGGAGTTTGTTTTTCCATCCTTGCAGAGAAGTATAATACTTGTCTAGGAGGGTTCAAAGTTCTTATCCTTTTTCCTATAAAAAAACAGAGGGGTTCCTAAATATCTGTAATTCTTTTGAGATTTTCTTAACCTTTAGAATTCTAGATAAGAGTTTGCAGTGTCTATTATGTATCTTAGGAGAGAACTAAACCCCTGATTTTTGAAGGTTTATTACCTGACCTGTCATGTCTCCAAAAGATTTGAGAATTTCCATAATGTTATTTGCTTCAGGAATGCTAGTTTTTGTAAAAAGGAAGCATGTCATCTGCAAAGAACAGATGAGATATAACAGGAGCATTTCTAGGTGCTCTAATTCATGATATCTTTCTATCATTTTCTGCCTTGTAAAGCATCCTTGACAGGATTTCCATGGTTAATATAAATAAATATGGTGAAAGAGGATCACCTTGGCGAAGACCCCTTTCCACCTTGAATATATTACTACGGTTTCCATTCAGTAACACTGAAAAAGAGATGGTAGTAACACATTGCATGATTAATTGACACCACTGGTAACTAAAACCAAAACCTTAAAGAACTTTTTCAATGAACTATCATTCAACTATGTCAAAAGCTTTAGAGAGATCAATCTTTAAAGCTAAACGACCTTTCTTATTCTTAGAAGTTTTCATTGTATGCAATAGTTCATGCGAAATAATAACATTATCAGTTATCTGCCTTCCTGAAATGAAGACAGATTGATTATGTGATAAATCCTATCCAGCAGTGATTTTAATCTATTTGCTAAATTTTTTTATATTAGTTTGTAAGTTGAGTTACTGAGACTAATTGGAAGAAAGTCACTAGGTGACGATGGATTCTGAACCTTTGGAATTAAAGTAATAAAATTATAGTTCATGGATTTAAGCAGAAACTTTGATCTGAAAAAATCCAGAACTACACAAACAATATCCTTGCCTACAATATCCCAATGGTTTTTAAAGAAACCCGGAGGATATCCACCTGGTCCTGGAGATCCCCACTGGTTCATTTTAAATAAAGTTTTCTTAATTTCACATTCATCAGGGATTCTAGTGAGCCACAAATTTTCCTCTTCAGAAATACAAAGAGTAATCAGTTGATCCAGATATTCTAAGTTGTTTGTTCCATTTGAGGTTCCTATCTGTCTAAAATTTTTAATAAGTAATTCATGAATCTGAAATGGTTCTTCAAGCCATAAACCAGTATCATCTCTAAGAGTATGAATATGATTAACTCTCCTTCTGTTAGAAGCACATTGATGGAAAAAAAAGGCAGTATTCTGATCATAATCCTTCATATACTTTTCTTTCGATAAATGTTTCTAGTAATCTCTTTCCCTGGTATACCAGGTATCAAGAAGATTCTGGTTTAGCTTAATCTCTCTATGTTCTTATTTAGTTCCTCAATATTGGAGAAAATGTTTTCGAAGACATTTTTATTCCAATCTTTTAGAGCAATAACTAAATTCTTTAGCATTTTTGAAACTCTAAAGGCTTTTGACCCTGAATCCTTCTCCACTCAGTTATTTAACAGAATATCTTTGAAAGATTTATGTTCAAGCCAAGACCTTATGATTCTAAAAGGTTTATATGTTTTGTTATTAATTGGCTTAGCCACCAGAAGAATGGGTGCGTGATCAGAACCCACTCTAACCAAATGCTTCACAATGGCATTTGTAAAAACCTCACACCAATTAATTGCGACTCAGTGTTCTGTAATCTTTTCTTAGAAAGAAGAGAATACGATTGTGAGAAGAAAAATGAGTACTTAGCCAGTTAGCCGCAGTCAGATGCAGTAACGTGTCACGACCTGATATTGACTACCCTTAAGTACATTTTTTTCTTGTTTTTCGAAAAGGGGGGTTGTTTCTTTTTTTATAATAAACAAAAAAGCGTTGTTTTTGGGGCTGCAACTTTTTCTTCGGGGCTGCAGTAATAAAACAAAAAAGGGACACCCACGAAATAAAGTAGAAAACCCCATATCCAAATTTTACTAATTCGTTTTTATCTTTATCTAATTTGTCTCTAACAACGCCACTATTACCAGCGCCACCTCCTCCACCGCCGCCGGAACTCATACTATCTTCTCCCCCACCAACACCACCACGCCTGATAATAGTACAATTTAGTTAACATCAAACCATTAAGAAATTTAACCCAAAGTAAGTCGTACCTTTTTGTTTTCACTTAGATCCATCATATAAACCCTTGAAATCAAACAAATCTATCAACAGAACAAGCCTTCTAAGAAACCTAACTGATGAAGATAATTCTTTCTTGTATCAACCGATTGAATAGACAAATCAAAGTCTACACAATAATTATTTAAGATTCCAAAATCAAAATAAAAAAATCACACACACAAACACTTCGAATTTCACATTAAAATCATATTCAATATCCCTATATATATCAAGAACCCTAATTAAATTCAGAAGCCCTAAATGATCAATTTAAGTTAAAATAAACAAGCATAAAATGAATTACAACACACCCATTATCTCAAATGATAGAATGATAAACTCAAACCATTAAACCCATCAAATAATTAGGTGAACAACCAAATGCGAAATTGCTATACAATGATAATTCAAACCAAACAATTACACCATTCATCTTCTTCACCTTTGTAGTCTTCTTCTTCTTAGTTAACAAAGAAATTCTTCCATTGCTTCGTCTTGTGCTCCTGATTAAGAGGAGGAGAGTGATGAAGTTGTTGTGTTGTGTGTTAGACAGAGAGAAAAGAAGAAATAAAGAGTGAGGCGATTAATGGGTTTTAGTTTTTAGGTTATAAATTAGGGTGTGGAAAATTAGGTCACCCCTTATAGCACAACCTGGATATGTCTAGTGGACTGCAGTCCCAAGGGAAAAACTGCAGTCCCAAAAACAACACACAAACAAAAGGGGGTTGCTTCATTAAAAAGAACTGAAGAAGATTACAGATTTTGGAGCCCAATTGCTACTCAAACCGAAATGGGTTGTGGCCTAATAGTTAAGTAGCATCATACACAAGTTTCTTAAAAATGTATGAGAAGTTGAGAACTTTCCACAATTTTCAAACCGGACTTCTCTTTGTCTTAACTAGATAATAACCCGTGCTACGCACCAGGTGTGTGTTTGTTTTCTATCTGTTGGTGCCCTTTCTACCTGAATACGAAGCACTTATAGTAAACATTTAACAAAAAAAATATATATATTCACAACGTATAAATGTAGTTGCTTATCCTGTGTAGCAATATAAAGTCCACAGTGAGACCGATAAAAATTATCAAACACAACAATCGACCAATATCAAATTAAATATATTTGTACAACTTCATCAATTTTCCCAATAAGTACAGAAAATCTATCCACTAATAACAATCTCTAGTTTCAAAACAGTGTCGAAGTTTAAGGATTAGTCCAAGCACCAAAAATGGCAAGTGAGCCATGGTGATTCCGATAGGCTTAAGGTGTGCTGATGGAATCCAATAATTTGTTGAAGAAAGACAAACAAAACTGTTGAAAATAGATGATTTACCTCCTCTAAAAGGAATTTTCTTCGGATTACCTTCTCTCAAGTTGCTTGCTTAAGATTGTATACCAATGATGATGTCTTAGATATTAAATGAGTCCATTCCTTGTTCATTTGAGTTCATTGAATCAATAGTAATGTAGTTTATTGTTGATGTTCTTGTAGCTGTTGTTTTGGTTTGAACAAAAAAATGATGCTTAATATTTGCGACAACAAATTCTACATCCTTGTGTCTCTTCGCAAGTTCTCCGTCAAGTAATGTTTCTTCTTGGGGACCAGAAACGAAAACGTTAAACCTTAAATTGGATTTTAATTTTTAAAAGAATACTTCCTCTCTTTTATGCGATCAGGAAAAGAAGATATCATACCTAAAATCTCAAGATTGGGATATCAACTTTGTCATCATTTAAAGTGGGCTTGTCCAGGTGTCTCGTGAATTCTGATATTTTTTATGAAAGTCCATGTTGAATGACTAAAGAGTTAATAATTGAATAATGCATGTTACATCTAGTACACCTCTAACATTTTTATTATCTATATTAATTGCAGCAAGCTTAAAACTCCAATATCGAGCGAGCCATAACAAAAGAAAAGTAGCAAGGTGACCTTAATGTTCCTAAGAATTAATTTAGTCTTTCCATAATCCATATTCCAACCAAAAACGCAGAAACTACAATCAAATGGGAGATATGCCAGGGAAAAATCAAGAGACCCTTGCAGCATTGGGAAACCTATTTGAAGCACCCCTACTTAGTAAAAGAACATTATTATAAGATATTAGAATAACTGTAAGAAAAAATAAGACCAAGTAAGTTCTTAAAGCATGCCAAATAAAATAAAGATTAACAAATTTGATGAGGAAGGTCTTACTGAACGTGCCAAGACAAAGGTTTTTGTTCCGGCAACTCAGTCGGTTCTTGCTTTCGGATTTTTTATTCTTCTAGTTGTCCTATACATTGAAGTAAAGATTTCCCCAGTTATAGCAGCAGCATATTAGTTCATCTATTACTTTTTATTCTTTCAAAACTAATATAATTTTATCCCTAAGTTGAAGAAATATTTGAGTGAAGCTCCTGAATGTACATATACTAAAGAAGACAATATAATTGAGTAACATTGGTGTAGCTAACTTACGTAATAATCTACATCAAGATAAGGTTATGTTTTGAACAAATTCTTTCATTTGTATATTCCGAGCAAGAATACAATAAGGGAACAAAGTATGAAAATGATTCAGATTTTTACCTTGTCGACATGAGATTGACGGGAAGAAGATAGGTACAGCGAGTTCAATTCTTGCCTGGAACATAGAAAATAAGTTGATATAAGTAAAAACTTTGACATTGGTACTGAATATTACCATAACTTCAGTCCCATATAATGTTTAATTGATTTGTTGAATGGAAAAAAATGCAAAAACCATCTTCAGTTACATTTAACGAACCAAACCAAATTAAGCAATAGGAAAATAAACAAAATTAATTCACTGATAAGAAATCTGAAACAAAGAAAATACCAAAAGTTTTGCATGGAACTTTAACCCTGAAAAATCTTTATGAGAAGTTTGTGGAACGGACATAATGATCCAATTATTGTTCCTGTAACAGAAACAGAAAACACAAATTTTACTCAGAATCATCAAACTTAGCCTAAGTATGACTGTTTTGCTCAAATCAATTTCAACCAATCTATGTTTCAAAATCACAAATTGGGTCTCTCGGGATGTTCCAAATAAGATATAAACAAAACCTTAATACTAACCAAAATCATTGCATTGAGTTTCCCTTAAGTTGCTTCTTTGATGAGATCAAATCTTTGTAGAAGGAGAAGATGATGGTGGTCCAAAGGATTAAATCAGAAACCCTTGTTTCAACTCACAGAGTCACAAGAAGAATGAGAAGTTGACGATACAAAGTTGAGGAGGAAGTGCGGGTTAAAGGCGAGAGTGGGGGTTCAAGGCGATGATGGGTATGTTGAGGTGTAAAAGAAGTGTAATAAAATTTATAGTATCACTTTTGTGGGACCACAATGAATGAGAGAGCTTTATTTCTCAATACTCTCACCACATTCATCTAGAACTTTAAAAGGTGGGGCCAGAATTGATGAGAATTAAGTATTTGTTTCAATTATTATATATAAGGATAACATCCTTAAACCCGTGTGTTCTTCCTTCAGCAACAGAGTTTTGCATCCGCCTAATCATCGTGGAGTGGTGGTGGCTGTAGTAGATGGAAGGCGAGTTTGGTATTGCTGTGAGTTTTATAAAAGTGATTTTCTGTTGTGCTGTGCTGTGCGTTACTGTGTTGTGCTGTGAAAATAAAGCAGTAGGACGTTTGGTGAATTATAATGTAGAAAGTGATGTTTGACTAACAAACTGTAAATTTTGTTTGGTAAATTGTAATGTAAAAGTGCTGACGATGTAGTTAATGACGGAAATAGACATGGTTTAATATTTTTTAGAAATATATAATATAATTATAATAAATTTTATTTTTAATTGAAATAGGGAATATACATATGTGCACAATATTCAAGGGTAAATTTTGTCATTTTAGTACAATAATAAGGTTAAAATGGATAATCAACTAATTAAAATTAGGTGGGTCCACAACTTCTAATTTTACTGCTTTTAAAAGCTACTCCTGAGTAGCTTTTAAAAGCAGCCCTAAAATGAAAGTGCTTTTCTCCAAAAGCACTTTGAAATTATTTTACCAAACACAATTTTTGGTAAAAATTGGTTACAAGTTTGTTACAAAGTGTTTTTTGTGGAAAAAAATCAATCCCAAACGGGGTTGGAGTTCGTGAAGTTTTAACCTTCTAGATGGGCTTTCCAAATGGGAAGTCCTGGATTTGCTTCACACCAAAGTCTATCAAAACTCTGGTGTTCCATGCTTGTCACATGGCGTGGGGGTGGAGCTGAAACTTGCATGTGGGTGAGGTGGAGCGGCGTCCAGGGATGATGTGATGATGAAGAAGAGGACTCTGGTTCTCAGTGCCTGCAAAGAAACCCCTTAGTTGTGCCTGTAGAGCACTCAAGAAAATTCCATACTTAGCCTAATACTAGGAAATTTGAAAGACAAATGTACATACCCGATTACATTCAACCACAAAAAATAAGGGAACCATTGTTGCCCAGTTAGAACTGTCAATAGTTTGCTTGACCATTGGCAGTTCCTCCCTTTGATAATCATTTTTCTTGCGAATGTTGGTCTGCGCTCAACGCTCACAGGTGTAGATGGTGAAAAATCGAAGAGGGACAAAAATGTAAAATGTCCTCCTGATGTGCCGTGTCAAAAGGCGATTGTCTACTCATGCAGATTTCTATAGCTCGGAATACAACCTGTTCTGCAAGCTGAAAACAGCTCTCTATGTGTGTCGGTATAAAATCTGCCTAGAGACATTATACCTAACAACCAATAGATTATAACATTCATCCTATGACATAGAGAAGAATTCTAGTGGAAAACATGATGTCGAGATAGTCTATGAACAATTACGAGAAAGATAAAAAATGATATAAATGACAAAGTAAAGATCTATGCATTAATATAAAGTGTTTCTCTGGTTATCTCTACACTAACATGACCCGTGCCGTAACGGCACGGGTTTTTGTTTGTTGTTCGAATCAGGGATCCTTGTTCCTATTTTCTTCTTATATAAAATTTGTGTATTACACACTATCGATGTTGTTCAATTCTGAATCAAAATTAACTTTCACTATGAATGAAATATTTCTCCAGAGAAGATAAAGACATGTGAATCATGTCGCTTAAGGCTCAGAATCAGTTCAAAATTAAATAAATGGAGCAGTTAGGCGCGGGACAAAAAGAAATGGTCCAAAATCAGGACACTACTTGGTACCCTTAATCAACGTAGATTAGCAAGGGTGTCAATTTTGTGACAAAAACGATTTGTACACCGAAAAATCTCACAACCACTTACACACCACAAATCTAAAGCTCAAATTTTCTTCATCAAGCCCACACATATCCATATGAATCAGTCACAAAGTCTCCAAAGCCATTGAAACCTAATTCGGTGTAAGCGGTTGTGAAAGTGGTTGTGTGTCTATCAGCTTTGATTTTGTGAAGCAATATCACATGGGTATGGGGCCCGCAAGATCTTTTTAATGTGTCTTAACCTTGTGGTTTGGACCATACTTTTCGTCCTGCGTTTGGTGCTTTCCTTAAATTAACTTTCAATGTGTCGCTTAAGTTTTAGAATTTAATATTTTCTCCTCAGTGTTGTCCTATTTGCAAAATTAAATTTCACTATGAATCAATTCAAAATTACATTGTTACATGGTATGGTGTGTAATGTGTCTTCCAAGCTACAAAGGCAAACCTTCGCGATATTGAATTTGACGTTTTTGCGGTCAGGTGGATGCTGACAGACCATGCAGATAAAGAAATTCACGGCTGCATCAGACATGTCCCTAGGAGTAAAGAAAGTTTCATGACAAATAGAAATTAGACCATCGGAACATCTAGAGACAGGCATGATATAATGTTTTCTTATTACCTCAAAGTTGTCACCAAGCTTAAATTTCTTAGGAGCAGTTGCTATCGATGCTGCTTCACAGAGCTTTATGGCCTTGTGTAAATCTTTGAGGTACCCCTATAGGTTGCCTTATAAGTCCTACACCATAAACGAATAAGATTGTAAACAATACATCTTGCACATTATACACTCGATCACAAAATGCCTTGTGCAAACATAAAGACGTAAGCATGGTGCGCAATGTTACCATACTTATCTATTGGAGCATCATAGTCATAGCTATTGGAGCATCATAGTCATAGCTTGTGGTTATATAAGGTCCTCGAGAATTCCGACAAAAGTTTGTCCACCATGGTACTATTTATAAGAAAGCATTACAAATGAAAATAGTAGAAGGCTAATAACAGGTGATTTGCAAGTAAAATATGGGCAAAAAACTTTCGATGAAAGTTAGGTGGCATGTACTCCCTCCGTCCCATATTACTTGAGCTAGTAACTTTAAAATCTTGTCCCATATTACTTGAGCTATTCCAAATATATTGGTTATATTTCTAAATTTACCCTTTTAATTGATTAAATCTTGATATAAAAGTATGTATAATTTCATAATCATGTTTTTACTTGTTGCGTAGGTGTTTTAAAATACTTTCCAACGATATAAAGTACAATTATACGTGGTATAATATTGAAAGATATGTAATTTCTAAATTTTACTATTTTGTTATTTATAAGGGTATAATTGAAAAAAATAACAAATTTAACTCTCCCTCCTCCTTGCCTTAAGAATTGTGCAAAATTGAGATAACTCAAGTAATATGGGACGGAGGGAATAGTAGTTTTGGAAAGTTCCACCTCTTTGGAAAAAACATGCCACAGATAATGCAATGTCTTCCACTGGTCTGTATAGAACAACATCGCCGAAAGTTTGAAACCCAACACATGTAACATGCCCGTTAAAAGTTTACTAAGACAATAAAAAAAAATCCATAGAATTAATAGCCCAGAAGTCATGTGTTGCGTTACCGAGGAACTTATTTCAGCTGGTGCGGCACAGTTTAAATCTACATCAACTCTTTTGTGGTCCTTTTACTACTTGTAAGTTATTGACACACATAACAAAACGGATATCATAGAGGACTGAATCTGGTGTGAATCGAACACACAACCTTCTGACTTAATGTCAAACGCACTACCATTGTGCCACAGACTCATAATCATTAATGAACTGGTTGAACCATGAAACATTGTTCTAAAGGAAATTAAACATGTCAAAATCAAAATCTAAAAAGAAAGAAAAACACTGGTGTGTGCTAAGGTGAATCTAGTGAAACATAAACAATAAACTTCGGAACTTCTTAAATTCATCAATATGCTCATTGTTGTAAAGGCATGTAGCTATGTTGTGCAGTATAAACAACTTCATGATCAACATCTTTTGTGTCGCGTAATTAGGTTATAGGAGTTCATTCTCAAACATGATTAGCCATTGGATGACATCTAATGGGAGGCTCTACAATGGAAATCGTTATGTGTGTTTCCATCATACCTTATTGACGCAGTGATATGATCTTCTTGCAGCTCCCACATTCAGCGTCCTATTATGTTTTCCAATTGGGAGCAGCAGATGCAATATATACCGATCCATATATTTAATACATATACATCTCATCTATTAGTTACTGAATTCTGTACTCACAATTTATAGTAAAGTTGTTAGTGCAAGGTCTTTCTGCAACATTGCTTCCGAAGTTCAATGCAACATTGAGCAGATTCATGTTTTGCTACTTAAACTAACAAATTCCATTATGCTGAGTCTGAGTTTACCGATTTGCGTGACCGACGAAGCCATTTTCAAAAGCTATTGGCTTTTCTTAAGGGAAAAAAAGAACAAAAATATGAACAATGTACTTAAATACTAAGTAAATACAGAAGTTCTCAATTTGCACCGTAAACTAATAAGCAGAAAAGCATATAATCCTTGGGTTTCATGTATCAAATAAGAAACACAATCCCGTACCTTTTCCAGCGGTGCACTCCAAGGCCTCATACATTGCCTTTTATACTCTCTGCAGCGTGTCTCGACTAAAACGGAAACTCAAAAAAAAAAATGTATCAGCAAGCAAGTATCCCTTAAGCAAGCCCGGATTGAGGATATAAATATGCAGCTAAGTTTCCTAAACTTAATAACGACAAAAGTTTATCCATAACAGACTTTATACTATCAGAACATTGTTTTCCATTAAAGATAGGGGATGAACTCACCCTTCAATTGTTCATTTCTTTCAGTGCACCACGTTTGATCTTTTTCTTTCTTATTTCGCGGTATCGGTATGTCCTCTGAAAACAACAAAGAGCACCAAATCAGATCAATTCTAAAGAATTTTCAAAGAGACTTGAATGAAAAACTCACATTCAGCTTATGCGTAATTCAGAGGTTATGATAAAAATTTCCAGCTAATCATACTACTAATAACATTTAAAACATTTCTCAGATTAGCCTGGCGTGATACATGAATTCAATGGGTACATCGGGTAGAAAACTTATACAACAAATACAAAGAGAGCGTCAAATCAGTAGTGTAAAGAGGAATTTAATTACCACGGAGACTTGCAAATGCACCTACCACAACCACAAAAAAATATAATCAATATATACACGTAAATGTGATTCAAAGGTTTGGACGTTTGGTTCAAATTAAATACCAAGATCCAATTATCCTAAGTGCATCCTTCACAATTCCAACTTTCTTAATCTAATGATGGTGAGGGGAAATTCAAATGTATGCACCTTCGCATGGGAAACTGGATTAACCAAACTAAGATTATGATAACCAATTTTACACGGGATTAAACTTCAAACAATATTCACAGTTCAGATGAGGCAACGGCATTCAATCTATACCATAAATGGCATACATTTCACACATGGAATAGGTCAAAATGCATATGAGAAATTGAATCCACGTCAAAACTAAAGAAAAAGTAAATGGATTTGCGGGAGTCAGGGTTGACTCATTAAGAGTCGCATACTTACATGGACAAATTAGCAACAAACAATTCAGTTATCTTAAGAGTCTGGATTAATTTAGTTTACCTTCCAGACTTCTGATATTGTAAAATTATAGCATCAATAGATTATAAGTACATAAATTAAAGTATGGAATTGAACATAAAACCATTAAAACAACGCTATCACTTAATACAACTAAAAGAAGACAACTTAGTGAATCACCTAATGTCCAAATCTACCTACAAACAGAAATAATACGCAACATACCAACTGATATAAGAGGGGTTGTGGAGCTAACTAAAATGTTATTACCTTGCTGTTGATATTCCCCAAACATTACAATACCGCAATAAACCTATGTTAGGTTCAACATCCCTTCCAAATTAGAAAACATGAATACTGGGTTGTATTTTGAGACTGAACATGAATACTGAGTATTCGTAGTTGTACCTTTTTATGCAGGATATGGAGGAGATGAATCAAGGGCTAAAATGCAACCTTGGCGTGATACATGAATTTAATGGGTACATCAGGTAGAAAACTTATCTATACTTACAAAACAGGAGTGTTTTCTGAGTCACGGGACGGCTAGGATACATTCCAGTTTGTTTAAGTGGTGGTTAGGATTTGCCCATCCCTCCCAGTGTAGAAATCTATGATCAATCTAACGGTGTGTCCTGTGTTGCTGCCACGTCGGCATCATTAAATCCATTTCTTCGTTCGGCAATAAGTTTCGCCTTTTCCTCGCACCACTTCACTACGTAACAGCAAATATTGATTTCTTCTCTTCTTCTTCGCACCCCTCTGATTTTTGTGTAACCGAAGTTTGAATTAATTTCTCCCATTGAATTTTGTCATAACACCTCCATGGATAAAACAGCTGTTTTAATTTCGCCAGTGCCTATAAATTATTTGCTTTGATTCGGATGAAATGTCCAGTTCCGGAACTTCGTTTTGTAAGTAGTTTCTCTTGCTTTACTTGGTCACCAAATAGATTGATGGAAATTATGATTTGTTCTTTTTGTGTTGGTGTATTGTTTGTTGTGAGCCCTAATTTTGTTCTTAGTCATCACTTTCCATTGGCTGTGAACCCTAATTTGTTTGTTCCTTCCTAATATTTGTGTTGATTTTGTATTTGGGATTCTTTGGATTGAGTTTCTCATATGTTTTTAGATTTTTTGCTCTGAAAATATCATCGTGCACATCCCTAACACATGTTTTCTCCCTGGCTCAGAGGCTTACCTTGAAGCTTTCTCTCTGGGGTTCTGCTGCCCGTCAAGTGGGTAACGACCCGATTGACTGTGAGTCCAACCCAGAAGGTGTTTTGATAGCATTGGTAGATGATAGAGTGTTTGAAAAGGCACAAAGATGGGTCTAATATTATACATTGGTGCTGCGACATTTGGATAACCGGAAACTCTCTCCCTCTATAGTGACTTCAGGCATACACTTACAGGTATGCATCCACCCTTTGGGTAATTTTTAACTGTTCAACATAAATTAGGATTTTGTGAACAAATCTTTGGAAAATCAAATAGTTTCTTCTTTATCTTCACAATTGGATTTATTTCATCTTATATCATTGTCAGAGTGATGCCTAAGGAGTCTATATATTCTTCTCCTAGCATTTGCATATTAGTGTACACAAATTTAGCTTATAAGATGTATGTTTCGGTTATCTGTGGAGTTGGTTGTGCTAACAAGGTAAGTAGGGAATTAGGAGTAATGAAGGCCTTAACCAATATCTCAATTATTTCAAGAAATACACCCACATAGATTAACAGGGCTCCACATAAATGAAAATGAACCAATGAGTTCACGACACATATTGGTGTTCATTTTGGGGTGCTATGCTTTGGTACCAAGCATTTTCGTTTGTCTTTATACTCACAGGCTAATCTGGAGGACGAGCCTGAAAAGTACCAATCTCATTTTAGTTAGTTCGTCAACAAAGGTATTGTGGCTGATCCTAAAGCAAAGAAATCGGATAAGGCACCTCCTACTGTATATACAAGAGGTAATTTCCACGCCTTTGTAAAATATTTACTCTTGCTGATTTGCATTGAAATGATTAAATGGGTAGGGTGCGACACCTAGCCACTACTCTATAATGGTTGCTCTTTAATTACTTTATCTGACTCTAGTTCTTTGGGTGACTTCTGAATTTGGACTGTACATCCTATTGTTTTCTTAGTTCACTGTTGTAGACGATTAATCAATGGATTCATTTTCGATGTACGAAAAAAGGTCTGTCATAAAGTAGGCAAAATAGATGAAATTATACGGTTAATTCAAAGATTCCAAGATGAATCTAAAATTTGTCTATTGCTTCTCCAGAATGGACGGTAAGCAGCTACATGCACGGCAAGAGCAAATGTTCTTGGTGAAAATTTCTAACGTTTCATTTACTTAATTTTAGAGAAGTAAAACATCGTCAAAATAAGAACCTACGATTTCAAGAACACGGCAAGCAAATGTTCTTTGTTGATTGTTCTACAATTTTTTATTAGAGTTCAGATTTTTGTGTAGCATAGTTAAGCTGTGAAAATAGGGCAAAATAAAATAAAGTGCAGTCATGTGTCTTTGATTCGTGTTCTAATTAGATGTTGTTTGTATCTTTCGCAGTTCTTTGCAAATAAAACTTAGTGGAAAGTGACATACCAATCTTGGTTCAAGGATGCATTCATGAAGTACAGGAAAATGAACTGGGTGTAAGAACACCAGTGTCATAGAGAACATTCTTTTTGGTCCAATGTATATGACTTCTAATGGTAGACAAATATAAATTGAGGCCTGGATTATTAGCTTAATTTGAGATATTAATTATCATTTCTTACTGTCTTGATGTATTATTACTCAAATACATTTTCCTCTGATCAAGTTGACATGTCTTTTTTTGCCCTTGAATATTTGTTGTTGAAATGATTATTCGGAAGCTGTTTCTCTAATGAAGGGTATCCGCAATTGGGATACTTCATTCTACCTGATTATTTTGGAGTTGTTTGTGTGTTTGGTATGCAGTCTAATGGGTCGCTGGGTTGCAGTAGGTGGAGGCAATTGTAGTGTCTATGTCTATGTTATTTAATTGACTACTGTGAAATAGCCCGTGCCGCTGCGGCACGGGTCACTCCCTAGTACAACAAATACAAAGAGAGCGTCAAATCAGTAGTGTAAGAGGAATTTAATTACCACGGAGATTTGCAAATGCACTTACCACAATGCACTTACCACGGAGACTTGCAATAATCAGTAATCGTCACCAATATGCTATGTTTGATTTCCAATGTACGCGAAGTTATAGTCAATATTTGATTATAGAGAATCGTAATTGTGCCTGGATTTTGGGTCCAGGTTATATCATTCTGCCAGGGAAAAAATAAAAAATTAACCAAACGATTGAAGGAAGACTGTAAGTTTCAAATAAATACCTTTCTCAGTACACTACACTTAAATGGCCATATTTGAGCTAGGTGGATTGAGTCTTCTCTCCAGGAAAATTCTTTAATGTATCAACAAAACGAAAATGGCCACACCACATGAATCTTACCCATTTGTGTTAAACAACAAAGCACACACAGACATAAGACGCACCTTACAGATAAATATCCTTGTTTTCTTGTATTTTGTTTGCTCGATCACCAAAAAACAGTTGCATTAATAACCTAACAGACTGCAAAACAAAACAGAGGATTACAAAATGAGGGCAAACACAGAAGAACACAATTTTCACAAAGAAGTTTGAGCGTGTACTCCAGATTGTATGGTTCTACATCCACTAATTAGAAGTTCTACTGTTCTACATCCAAACCCAGCTTGACGTCCTGGATGTCATCAAACGGGATAATACCCAAATTCACATGAGAGCAGCCTTTGAAACAAAACTTTTACATTTACTCTGTGCTCTAGATTTTAAATTTGAATCTCCCAGATTATTATTTTTTGAAATAAAATAAAGAGAGAACTATTTACAAAAGGATGGTCGAAAGACCCCCTTAAAGACAAAAAAGAAGTTACAGCAAAACCATTGTTTCCATTGAAGTACACTTGGTTAACAGAGACTTACTTGAAGATCTCAGTAATAATACTCCGTAAGTAAACGTCTTGTTTCACTGCCTTCTTCAACTCCTCCACGCTCTACGATCTGCCACCATGTAATCTGGAGTTTCTCTCCATCCATAACTCCCAAGCTACATCATATGGTAGATATGCCATATAGTACTTCTCCTCTTGCTGGATTAGGTCATATGCCAGCTCTTAAGTAAAGTCTGAATGTCATAAGACAATACCACTTCACTTTCGATGAGAGTAATGAATTTAACAGTGTATAAACAGATGCTCCAAAGTTTCCACTGCGCATTACAAAGAAGGCAGAGATTTATCTGTAACGCTAAAACTCTATGCTCCAACATACTTATCGTAGGTAGAGAAGAGATTCCCATACCATAAGCATAACCTTAGGCGGAACTAACTTCCTACTTAGCAACTCCTCGAAGTCGCAGTCTTCAGTATTCCTTATCTTTAGTTGAGAACCCATCATTTAACCTGTCATCATCCAATCCCTGCGTTAATGTAATACCTCCCAATACATATTACGTTGTCTACTTGAAGAGGAGCTAAGTTTGCAAATCTACGTGGCAACACATAATTTAGAATATTGATCATTCCCGACAGAGCTTTGATTGGCTTACGGATAATGTTAACACAGAGAAACCAAGGAAAAGAAAACATACTCTATATAACTTCTAAAAATTGACTAACTTTGCACATAACTACTCATTGTGTCCTTTCTTGAGAAGCAGTACAGTCTCTCTTCCGAATTCATAATACTATTCTCTTGTATAAATGCTGCAATTTTTTCACTCATCATATTCTCGCAAAAGATATTTTCTACATGTAAAGTGATTGCAGGTATAATATAAGTAGGTAAAGTAGTAATGTTACATTGGTTAGGAACCCAGTACTTCAGTTAGCGGTCAATCAGCTGACCTAAACCCAAGCTATTATGAAGTTCTTGGATATGCCCCATCACTCCATTTGAGGAAGAGTAGACAACACAGTTTATGGGCTTTTTAGAATTCTGACTCTTTAATGCTCTCTCATACTATAATAAACGATAAGCTTATACATCGAAGTTTTGAAAAAAAGGAATTTAAGCATTACCTGCCCTGTCTCGTTTGCAATAATCATCTTGTCCTAGTATTTAGGATATCTGCAACTCAAACATTGGAAAGTTCCATATAAAGAATACTTAAAAGTAAGTTAATAGAAATGTATAAAATAAAGAAGGATTACTTAGTGTGAGAAAAATATTCAAATAGCCAAGCACGAAGAACTGTGGGTAATCTCTCTGGCAACCCTATTTGCAACATCAAAGCACTGTGTGTATCATTCCAAGCAAAGAGTAACAAATTTAAGTATCAAATCAACTATCCCTCCACCGAAACTATATTTGTCCACCGAACTTTTGCATGTTGCTCGAATTCGTGCTGGTGCAGATATGATACCTTTTAGACAACAGGTATCCTGAGGCTAGAGCTATCTATGTTTTCGCTGAACCAACTCGTGCTGCTTCTTGCATCTGGTGATGATACCTCCTGTATTTAGTTCTACCTGAAAATCCGAAACACGAAGATTACTGAGACAGACACTTGAGTTACTCTAAAGACTATAACTGGAAATTTACATAGTGCTAGTTTCCTACCGTTTTATTTTTTTCCTACAAAAGATACTAATAACAGACACACTCAAAGTACACTCCCGCAGTTCACTTCGTTAGCAGCAGTATCAACTGAATATATAAGAACTATTTGGGTGCGAAATTTGAAAAGTCTAGCTACATATAATGCATTACGATGATTGAGGATGTGGAAGTGGATGTGGATGCAATGTTTGCGAACTTGTTTCTATGCAGTCTAAATTTAAATTAATGACAACCAATCTATGAATTAGCTAGCTTGGACATTTTTTTCAATACTGTTCAAATTCCGTAAGGTTGCAGAATTGCACCGACCTTATTAACAGACTTGGACTCCTCATCCTGCTGATCTATCCAAGCATACCCATTCCCGTGGCTTGAACGATATGAATATCATCATGTTTTAACTGAATTTTGTGCAATAATTATAAAGTTCAGCGAAAGACTGATATATTAAACTTCAATACGTACTGAAAGAAGAGCTCATTGTCACTGTTTCACATGCATCCTGGGCAGAGAGAAATAATAATATCAAAAGCAGGGCATACAAACACATCATAGGAAAAACAACCCCAGAGTAACTTTGCTCAATGTAACAGGCAGTTAGTGCAGAAAGCAACCCCAGAGAAACTAATTTACAATTCCATTGTAAAAGAATATCACCTGGGATTGGCCTATTCTTTTCAGACTGTGAGTATTGCAGTTTAGGTTGACTTACTTGGAATTGACTTGCAAAGAAGTATCATGAACATTGCCCGGGAATTTGGAGAGGTGTGCTTCTTGCTCAATGCATCAAAGTAGTTAGTGCAGGAAAAACAGTACCCCACAGAAACTAATCTGCAATTCCATTGTAAAGAAAAGTGATTTTTTGCTCATTGTTTGTCTTTTTAAAATACTAACTATCGTCATCTTAGATATTTTTTCCCCTCTTTAAGATCACAGAAATTTGCAAAACATACATGAATCGCTCGAACGGAGAAATGTCCAAGATCAGCAACCTAGCTTCCAGTCCGTGTTTGATATCATATTCATACTTGGCAAATCAGTTTGTTAAGGGTATGCATTTTCTTTAATGAAAAGGACAAACATTACTTACCTGTAAGCACAACACAACCCCGCCAAGAGATACCATGCTGTCTTGCCATTTCGTTGAAAGTAGTGTATTATGTACATTGGATTAAAAGCACGTAAAAAGTCACAACATGCATGATTAGATTGTAGAGACCAATGCCACTCATGAAAGTATACCGTAGAAGGATGAGGGGAGCAAGTGTGCTGCCAACTTTGTATGTGCCGAACCCCTGAGCAGAGAAGAGAAGGATCAAAATCGCTACGGAAATTTTGACAACAGCCTCTAATTAGCCAAACAAAAGAAGAATAGTCAAGACAAAATGCACTAATTTATAAGGTACAATTCAATATTTTCATAGAATAATTTAAGTACTAATGAAGTAGTAGATTGATTATTGGTTCGGATCTATTTCAGGGCAATGCAGTGCAGTTCCGTCTTAAGTTATGTACGACCTTGATTCGCAATCTACCATGATTAAGAGATGTCGCCAACCGCTTGATGTCACCAGCAGCAGCAAGCACTGTAACAAAACCCCAAACGACACCTGCAAAATAACTTACAAAGATGAGAAGATATATATGGCCCATCTCTTTGTTGTTTTTAGAGAATGATAATGTTGCGACACCAACCCAATATCTTATTTCCTTATTTAGTTTTGCCTTATTTAGCTCTAATCGGTTTCCTAGTTTAGGTAGTTATTAAACTCTAAGTTCTTTTCTTGTTTATCAAGGCTTTGAAGCTATAAATAGCCTGGCCATAGTTTGTTTGAGGTATCAATGAATACAACTCAGTTTATTAATCTTTTCTCCTTAAACTTCCAAGCAAAGGTTGCTAACCCCAAAGCAAAAGGGTTTTATCCTAGGGTTCTATACCCATAGTTCTGTTTTCTGGTGTTTTGGTCTAGAACCCTAACATCTGGATCAGAGCAGTTCGATCTTAGACCAGTTTTTACCCCAAATTTTTTTTTCCTATCAATCACTTCCGCTAGTTTCCTTAAAAAAAAAAAAAAAAAAAAAATTGTTACAAGAAAGTTTGTTACGTCAACAACCACAACCAATTCTTCATAGCTGGTTTGACGATGACAACTACTAATCTGATGTTCCCTAGTTTGAAGTTCCCAGTATATGTTGAAGATGACGATCCTGAATGCTGGATTTTTGAAGCGGAATTATACTTCAGTTTTCAAGGTATCACTGATGCCCAGAAAGTATCCGTGGCCGTTGTTCATCTCAATGGTGCTGCAAAGATCTGGTATATAGTTTCTAAAGCCTTTTTCGGAGAACATACATGGCCAAAATTTCTTCGTAGATTTCGTTCTCGATTCGGATCTCCTAGCCATATTGCTCGGTGCAACACTATTTCTGAAGTAGCTTATACAGGTACTGTTGGTCAACTATGTGAGTTGGGCTATAATGTCTTATTTTCTTCTACTTGTTGTATGGTTCAGGATCCAAGGTCGAAAAGGGTGATCAAATCCCTCAATCTTTTTCATTCCGTTGTCGCTGATCTTGACAAAACTATATCAACAAATTATACAGTCAACCTTGATAATATCTCTTTAATATTTGAGGGTTGGAGTACTTTTGAAACCACATCATACAAATTGTGTGGGGATGAAATTCACAAGGAAAGTATCGTTGAGACGGATCAAGGTACCGCACAAAAAAGAGTTGATTATATAGAAACGGCAGTTTTGGGCTCCAGTTCTAATTCTCTTCTGCCCGACCATATCAGCCCAAGTCCAAGCTCAAGCTCAAGCTCAAGCTCAATTGTCAAATCTAATTTTCTTCCACAATTAGAAGAACTGATAGAAGAGCAGAAAGTTGACATTGAAATTGTTTCAACTCCATCAGAAGATAAACAAGTTCAAGTAGCCGTGGTTCCTTGGTTTATTATTGGCAAAAAGGAAGATTTAATAAATCTAAAGGAAATACCCATAACTGATCTGGGTAATTCTATTCCTATCGGTGGTTGTGAACATAAAAATAAAAGTAAAACTGTTATGTCAGAACCCGAGCGCTATGAATCTCTTGGCCATTCCAATTGGGCGGATGAAGTCATTCGTGATGCATATAAATCTGTTAATCCTAGAGTATTACATGCTATGGCAGGTGAGATCGTTTTTCATTTTCATAACTCTACTCGTTCATTATTCGATCGTGGGAGGTATGTAGCTACATCGAAATTTTGTGGGGAATTGGATTTTCGATTAATTCCTGGACTTGGTTATGTAAAAAATTTTGGATTTATAAATCCTTTGTTTCTTGATGCTGATATTTTCCATGTGGGTAAGCTGTTTGCTAAAATGCCGCAAAGAAAAATTATTGCTATATATTTTTCTAGTGATGGATTTGCTTATGGACCGAAGTATACACAGCCATGGCATAGTAAAGTGATTTTTTTCACTTTCAATGCTACTGCACATAATAGTATCGTGGGTAAAAGTATGCTTGATCTTGATTCTTGTGGTCATTTCACTTTGACATCTCCATTGATATTGCGCATGTTGTTTGATCGTGGCAAGGAATTCTATAGTTATGCTGCCGTTGTCATTAACTGTGGGGATACCGAACTCTTTTATGTCAAATCTTACAACAAAGATACTGTTCACAAGAATTTACAGTATGGAAATCTGGACTCATTTGTTTTGTTCGTGATGATGCGTCAATCAAGTGAAAATGTTCATGAAGATGTGGAATCGAGTGAAAGGATTGCTTTGATTGATTCCTTTACTCTCGATGGTCACAGTTATTCCAGTATTCAACTTACTGGTCTGATCTCTAAGGGACAAACATTGGATGTCGTACAGAAGAGCCTATACGTTTGGATGGACTGCGTAAACTACTTGGATGCACTTAATATATTGGAGGTACAAGAGGACAACTGTGGTGACAGTAATATATTGGAAATCATACACACTAAGGTTAAATCCAAGTTTCTTTTACTGCTACAGTCTGGTATACAAGATAGATCTGTTGTTCTCTTTCTTGGGTATAAGCCATTGAAGTTTCTGGATTCCACTTTCTATGTGTTCTATATGAATAGAGACAGTTGTAACAAGGATCAGTTGTTGGTCACAATGGCTGAGAGAACAATTTTGTTACTGTTGTTGGGTGGAGTAATTAAAATGAAGATGTCACAAGCACCGATTGGGGGCATGACTAAGATGCAGGAAGATGAAAATTTTCTTTTGCAACTGAAGTGCGGGTTCATAGAAGGGATAGCGGTTCATTATGTAGGATCATTAATTAATCAGCATCAGGCAGTCATTCTCAGGAGGCACTGTTGGAACCTGAGCATTATTCTAATTATCCTTGGCAATGGTGTAGTATCCATAAGGGTCTTAATAACTGGTTCACAAGTTGAGGATTTATCTAACTCTGTGGATCTGGAAGGGGACAAACTCTTTATTCGGTTGTGGGATTTCTTCTCCAATGGTTATAGCTGGGTAGAATTTGTTTTCTCAAAAGTGTGTGTTCAAGGCATGTTGGTGGAGTTTCTGGCCTCGGTTAGCAAGGTTGATACTGAAAGGAAATCCCTGCTACTAATACAAGCTGGTGTAGCCCCTTGCAACAAAGACAGAGAACAAAGTTTGGCCATCCTGGCGAGAGACGGAGACGAAACACATCTGCAGCTTGACTACACAAACACGAAGATTACCACTTTTGCTGCAGTTAAAGTATTTAGTAAGGAGCTAGCCAAGGATAACCCAGAGTTCACTGAAATTTTTGTCACTCATATCCCAGCTGCAGAAATCAGTGTGAGGCATAAGCATGACCAGCTGACATGTTCGAGAATCCTTAAGGACAATGATAATTTTGAGGGGTTGGAAATAATATCCTGTGTGACTAATTTGTGGTTGGCTCACATGTCTTGGTGTTATACTCCATTATGTTATACTCCATGGAGGGAGTACTTGAGGTGGAAATATAGATTTCTATCACAGAGATTGTGGAATGTGGTAGTTGTTGGTGGTTGTTCTAGACGTACAAGGAAAAGTTTTCTGTTGCACTATGTTAAGCCTACATCTATGCGGAATGGAGGCAATACATTTCCAGTTCAGTGTGGCAGCCTAACAGAAGTTCAAAGAGGTGGACATATAGCAGAGAGATTTACAAACAAGTACGAACAACTTTGTATACAGGAAGAGACTGATTTGGTTATTCGGCTCTGTTTGGAAGCACGAATGTTCATAAGGGAATTTACTGAAGTCTTTTATACTGGTCTTTACACATGTGTGAAGGGGAGCTACCACTCACGCACTCAACCAGTTGGGGAAAAGTTATCGATGACAGCCTCAGTCCAGATTTCTTCATTGTGCAGCAGGCGTTAAGAATATATTGCACCTTGAACTATTTACTCCTATATGGGAGCCGTATGGAGCTGAAGGAATATTCAAATAACGATGTTGTTCGTATGATTATTATCAAAGAAGAAAATATTTTTGTAAGATCTGACCTTGAGGTCAAGGTCCTAATTAAGGAGGGTGGAATAACAGGAGTCAAATGTAGTGATATGACTTACGAAGGACATGGAAGCATGAAGGTGTTAAGCATTTTTTGCAACAAGCTAGTTCGTAGAGACGGTTTTGCTCGAATGTTATTTGATCGGGGCAAGAAATTCAAACTTGTTCAAAAGTTATCATCCAAGTATCATCGGGTGGTATGCTGCAACGGTGTCTTTTTAAAAAGGGACTACTCAAGATTATCAAGATTGTGGAAGCCACCCTGGTTAGCAATTTCTGAGCATGATGACAACGAATTATGGAAGCCACCTTGGCTAGCATTTGCCGAGCATGATAAGGATGGAATTTCGCATTTTCGAGAGTCAAGTTACGTTAGTTTGATCCAACTTGAGGACAAGTTGTGTTTCAAGGGGCTGGGGATGTTGCGACACCAACCCAATATCTTATTTCCTTATTTAGTTTTGCCTTATTTAGCTCTAATCGGTTTCCTAGTTTAGGTAGTTATTAAACTCTAAGTTCTTTTCTTGTTTATCAAGACTTTGAAGCTATAAATAGCCTGGCCATAGTTTGTTTGAGGTATCAATGAATACAACTCAGTTTATTAATCTTTTCTCCTTAAACTTCCAAGCAAAGGTTGCTAACCCCAAAGCAAAAGGGTTTTATCCTAGGGTTCTATACCCATAGTTCTGTTTTCTGGTGTTTTGGTCTAGAACCCTAACAGATAAAAACAAAGATTTAGCAGTTACATGGAGAAAATGCCATTTACAATGCTATCTTACCCTGTTGGCTTCGTTAGTGAAACTAACTTATATAGGTGAGAGTCATACCTGTGATTAATCCCTCCATGATTCATTTGTTCATGTCCATGTGAGGATTTATAGGTGAGACTCAATTCCATTAATTTTCAAGAATATGAAATGGGCCTGACATTGAAATCTTCTACCTGGAGGTGCCGATGACCATGGAGGAACCTTATAATCAACAAAAGAAAAATCAAATTGAAAACTGGAGAAAGAAAAACCCTAACCATGAATCAACAGAAAAAATTAGAGTGAGAAATACTTCTCTTTGAAAAATAGCCGGATCAACATTGTCTTTGTTTCTCGATTCACAGATGAGTTCAGTTTTTACGTTGATTACCCAAGTGTAACGCCTCTGCCATTGATGGGGAAAAAACTTAGAATTAATTTGATGAGTAATGAGAAGAGCGGAAAATTAGGGCGAGTATAACGGAAAGAGGAATGTGGAGAAATCCCGAACGTTGGTTTATGGCAGAAAAAGTTGATGGATTCTGGGCCGTGATTTGTATTGGTGGCATTTTTAGGCATTTGGACATAGCTATAGCCGTCGATCGAGTAAAATGGGCAATAATAGACCATTAGATGGGGAAAACACCACTGTCTTTTGTAAGATAAAAGATGGATGTTGTGCTCAAAGACCTGAGGAGAATCAATACTAACCTAATCTCAAAACGTCCCAAGACTTATCAAAAAATACAACCCCTCGTCAGGTTTTGTCGCGTAAGTCGGTGGTCCTCGAAATGTCCTTCGAGAATTCCTTTATCTTGTTACTCTTCGATGCAGTTTACAAGTTGTTCCTTCCTTCGATTACACCTTATTCCTCGTCGTTCTGCTGGTCCTCGATGTATTCTTCTCTTTGTTGTATCCTTAAGGGTAAAGGCTCTTTCGAGCTCCTTATTATGGTACTCCCTTCTGGGGATGCTAACACGTGTCTTGGTAGTTTTATCCCCTACAGTTTGCCTCCTTCATTTCCTAGTATCGAAGATGCTAGGGAAGGAAATTTTTCCTTCGACATCACCTTCGTGACACACTTACTCGCCTGAAGTGATGCATCTATGACACGTTCTGCATGTTCCTGAGGTTTTATCTACCTTTTGACCTTCCAACCTACAGCGCCGGTTTCCCTCTACTATTTAAGTTTTACTTTCTCCCTCTAAAAAAATCTTTAGGCTTTTCGTATTCGTCTTCTTCGTCTCCGTCTTCTTTCTTTTTCCATAAACTTGGAATCTTTAACCTTGACCCTGAGTTTGTTGAGCAAAATTCTTAGGCACCCCTTTCTTTGTATCATCTGACAATCCCTAAAGATAGATCTTTTCTAGCTTTTGTCTTCTTTCAGGTTCCTGGTCTTTTCGCCGCTGCAATCTCTGGTTCCGACTGGTTTCTTGTTTTTCTCATTACTTTTTTTCTTTTTTCTTTCTTATGACTTCCCCTTCTACTATTGAGGCTCTTGTCTCCAAAATGAAGGATTTCCTTTGATATTAAGTCTGTATGTTCTCCTGACGGCCGGTTGACTCCAGAACTGGTCGAGGAGTATAAGTGTGGTGAGGAAAGATTGTTGGTTACTTCTCATCAGATGCTTGCAGGGATTATTCCCCCACTATACCGTCATACAAATCTTTTATTTCTAGATCCTCTGTTCGATGCCTAAAGCTCGGGGGGTGATGCAGCTTACTTGTAGCTCGATTCAATTGATCAATCAGTGGGTCGCTCGTTCCGAGGAAAATTTTATCGCTGGCTCGGTGGCAAAATACTATTTCACTGCTTTTAACTTTTTTGAACATTTTGAACCTTACTTAAGACTTGACAAAGGCTGCTCATTGGGGAGTTTGCTTCAGGCCTGTGAAGGGTAAGAAGAACATAATTCCTGAATTTTCTGATTATTCCGCTGACGAGGATTGGTATTCGGAGCATGTGTTGCTTACTGGTCTGGTTCTTTGAGGTTGGACTTCGAGGAGGGTCATCGATTCTCGACCCAACATCTCTTCACAGTTCAATTTTCTGACGAGTAAAAAGAGTTGTCTCGGAAGACTTTGATGAAAAGGAAAGGTGCTTTTGAAGATGTTCTGAGAGATTTAAAGTGCACTCGTGCAAGGAAATAGACTATGGATCAGGTAACAAACACTTACTGACTAAAAATGTGTTATTTGAAGTATTAATACTTGCCTCTGTTTGTTGCATGAGAAAGACGGATCTTTGCTTGTAAGGCACAACCATGGAGGTTAAAGATTTGAGTATCAAGGTTGCGTCAATGGAGTACTAGTTTGGTTCGAGGAGCAAGAATCCTATTAAACCTCAAAAAGGTTCGAAGAAGAGTACTACTAAAAAGGTTACTTTGAAGATTAAGGGAGAAGGAAATATGAAATTTTTGGGAGATAATACAAAGGTTTATTCTGAAGGCGAACAACCGCTTTTGAAGATTACTGATGCTTCGAAATCCGTTGATATTCCCGAGGAAGTGGTCGCCACTGCCTCAGTTTCATGTAAAGTTGTATCGAGTGCTCCTACCTCTGCCTCTGCAATTGGCATGTCAACTATTTATGTTATTGCTACGTCGAGTGTCTCAGCTGCTGCTCTTTCTTCGAACACTGCCTCAGCTGTTGCTTCATCTCGTCCTTCTTCGAAGAAGGAAACACCTCTGGTTGATCTATTGCTTCCTCGAAAAGGGAAGTCTGTCGATTCTGCTTAGTATATGAGAAACATAGCCTTGAATCGTCCCCATAGTTCGAAGTTTCCGCCAGCTCCCAGTTTTGTCGATAATCATATCCAGCCATATACTGCTAAGAGATTTAGAGAGGTGCTTCAAGGGAATCATAATCCCTGCGATTTTGCAAAAGAAGTTTCTTCTCGATTTAAACCTCATGTTTCAGATCCCTTTTATTACCCACTTGATCCAGAGTTCTGCACGAAGTTTGCCAACGTGTTTGGGGGTGATTGCCTTGGTGGAGATTGCGATCCTCGGAATCCTCCCTTTTCCTATGAGGAAAATTTTGCTATGCTTCAAATGGTAAGGGTAGTGAGGTTTCTTTGTCCTGTTATCTTCCCTTGGTCACACTAAACTGGTGAAGCTTTTTTATTTGACAGGGTGACCATCATAGGTCAGGTTTTTTGACCTATTCCTTTGGGCTGTTCGGTGAAGATGAATATTATAAACGAAAATTTCTTTGGATGCAAGAAGAGTTGGCCGCCGAGAAAATTCGCAGCGCCCATGAGAAGATGCAGCTAGCAGGTATGAATTTTTCTCTTCTGATTTCGCTGCCTTTTTTTATTACATGCTGAACTCTTTTTACCAATGCTAAAAAAGGAGATTAGAAGAGGAGAAGGAAAAAATCCGTCGAGCTAATTTGGCTCTTGATATCTATTCACAAGCGAGCCGTAAGTATACCAATGTGACTTATTAGTTAGATAAAGGGCATCGAGATCAACTCGATCAAGTTATGAAAGAAAGCTATGAAGCTCTGAACGATCGGGATTATTATAAAAAAGAAAAGATTTGAAGCTGAGAATCTCCTTGCTGGGGAGAAAAAGAAGAGATTCAAAACTGAGCAATTACTTGATTATGAGAAGAATAAGAATCATAAAAATGCCCAGGACATGCACCAGTTTCAGCTGGATATGACACGGTTGACTCGAGAACGTGATGATGCTCGAAAGGATCAGTCTGTTGGTGTCTCTGGTAGGGTTGTGATTGAAAAATTGGAAAAAGAGATTAACAATTTGAAAGTTCAAAATGCGGCTCTGAGAAATGTTAATAAAGATCTGACCAATCAAAATGAGGGTCTGAAGAAAGGTTATAACGAAATTAGCATGGAGCTCGCAAAGGCTAAAAATCGAAGGACCATCTTTCGAAATTGGTGGACGAGTATCGAATTGAGTTAGCTAAGTTGGGGTGGAACTCTGTTGAACATATTAGGAGGAGAATTTCGGAAGCTCGTTTTTCTAATCAGCGGGAGGTTACTGAACTTAAATGGGATTGGCTTATTTAGGAGTTCGAAGCTTGATGACAAGCGGTTTACGTCTTTAATAGCTTGTCTCAGCTTTACTTTTTTTGGATGATTGAATCCGATTGTCGAAGAGCTCTGCTCGCATTGATTTGATTTCGTCCATCAAGACCTTTAGTAATAAAGCTTCGGCATCCTTTCTCTCCTGCTCGTTCTCGTATACCAGGTGTATATTGTTTCCTTTTGATCGAATGTTTGGCTCGATGCGGTGGCTCGATGATTTACCTTTGTGTTCGTTTTGGTTTATATGCATTTCAGAGTTGGCTCTCGATGTAAAGTGTCGTTTGGAATGTGAATTTTCATGCGGGTGTGAGTGGCCTTCACTACTTCTCCTGTAGTTTGATGCTGACTTCTCAGCAGCTTTCTTGTTGGCTTCGAGCAATTGCTGCTTGTTTTCTGATTTTTTCTGTTCTTTCTGATGAGTTTTTTGAATTGTGCTGCCCTTAAGGTTTCCTCCTCAGTTGGTTGATCCACTTTTACTACATTGTTTGATCTTTCTTCCTCTACCTCTTCTTCTTCTTCCACCTCATGAATTTGTTGCTCTGGAAACCCTTCGCCATCTGGTCGTAGGCCTTCGATGAGCATTTCTTCCTCGTTTACTTGTTCCCTGTGTTGTACTGTACTTGCCGCTACTTCGGGCGAAAGTCCTTTGCTGGTTGATTGCCTAGTATTGTGTCTCGAAGAGTGAAAAAGAGGGGATACCGAGATATATCACCAACTTTTAGTTTTCGTGAACCTAGTTGATTTTAGGTTGTTTGAACGATCTCACAAACAATAACCTGAGTATAGTTCAGAGAACCGAACCCTAACAAGAACACGTTCTTGTAGATCTCAATAGAGATGGATTCACTATAGGATACGATTCAACAAACTTGCAATTACTTCAATTATATAGATCATAGATAATATAATGCAGGAAGGGAAAAGTAAAAGACACCATAATTTTGTTAACGAGGAAACTGCAAACCAGCAGAAAAACCCTGGGACCTCGTCCAGATGTGAACACCCTTAGTATTAAGCGAATACAGACGCTAGCCTACTCTCAGACTTCGGATTAGAATGTATCGAGACTGAATTAACCCTACAAGCGATCCAGCTACCAATGTGTTTTTACGTCTCTTGGCTCCCGCAGAAACCTACTTACTTGATTCCCCTAGCTGACGTCCTTTACAGGCCTAGGAGTTGCTCCACTTCCCTTCGTGAAGACTAGCGTTACGCTGCCTCTAACAGGACGCCTAAAAGTACTCTGTTAAAAACAAGAATACGATTGTGATTTTCTTTAGACTTAAACTCAAGGTTAATGGAAATCAGTTTTACTGAATAGGGCTTATTGATCTAGCTTAAATAGCTTTACCTCCTAATGCTAGACGAACTTAGTATTAAACCTGGTTCATGAATAGGCGTTACGAAACTTGTGGGGTTTACGATTCAAGATCTACCGTACGAAGTTTCTATCAAATCTTGGTCGTGATAAGATTGAAATAATTCAATCGACCCAAGATACAGGATCAGGAATTTAACTTCCGACCTGTGCTTTACGATCGTCAAGTGAAGTCTTTTAATAGTCGTAGTCCAAAAGGACTTCGAGATGACGACCAACCTTTATGCAAGGATACACAAATGTGTAGAGGAATGAAGTTGTATCTTGCAGAAGGTCATCTATTTATAGTGATCACCAAGGGAGGTTTTGCTTTAAAGTTAAGCAACCTTGAGTGAGGCTCAAGCAAGTTTCCGAACTTAGAAAAGTCCATAAGCTTGTATTGAGGTCCAACTCAATCTTCTTTTAACCCGTTAGTCGAAACCTTAAGGTTGTGAGAAGACTCGCCTTGATCAAGAAGGATGGCTGTGGCTCAAACAAGTTTGGCCAAGTTATGGAGTCCATACACAAGTATATGAACCCAAAGAAAACCGTGGACAAGAGTCTCATGGACCTTATTGTGAAAGTTTGCAAGAACTAATCACAATGGGCTAGAACGTCAACAAATGAACGCGTACATGGTTTATCTGTACGTGTATATGACGCGTACATAAAGCAAGTTTGTGGAGTTCAGAAACTTTCTGAGTTCTCATGAATGCGTACATACAAATTGTTTTTTATAGCTCTTAAACAAAAACGCAGTTCAAGTTATGAACGCGTACATGAACGCGTATGTTGTTCATGCAATTTAAGAGTCAACTCTATTCTATATTCTACTTAAGCATTAGTCGTGAAATGACTTAGATGATTAAGAGAACTAATCTTTATAATCCTTCGGATCACATAAACAACATCATAGGCTATTAACATAATAAAGTGGCAAATATGAAACATTAAAGGAAAACCTTTCTAACCTTTAGTGAGGACAATATGTTTAATCAAGTATGTAAGCTCCAGTCTTCATCTTCAATGGTCTTCGTCTCGAATTCCTTAATCTATCCTAGTCCGAGTTGTAGATTAGACTTATCAAGGATTGTGTTTTGGTCAACTAAACTTGACAACTGACTTGAGATAACAACATCAGTGGGTTCAACCGAGCAATGCTCTAACAAAGAGCATGTTCCTTGTCTCGATGAGCCTACTATTTGCCTCAGCATCTGGTTGGACTTTGATGTCATAGTGACAATGAATTACAAAAAGTAACAAACCCATGAGGTCCAAGGCGGCTAGCGCAGTGTATTATGAGTCTGTCATGCACCCGGGTAGTTATAACAGATTCTGACATGTGAGATTTTAGGGAAGATTTTATGCGTACGACCGAATTAGGGTTTCTGATCTTAAAGATCTTTTTTGTAGTATTCTTTCTAACCACTTTGATTTGTCCAGATCTGCCTTCCAAATATGGAGGTTCCAGAAAATCCATTTTTCATGACTTTTCTCGAGAAAGATACTACTAGATCTTAAAAGGTGACAAAATTATTTTCCTGATATAATCCTGGGTAGAAAAACCTTAAAATATCCCTAGACTAATTTTAGCAGTATGAACCCAGGGGTATTTTCTGGAAATTGTGATAATAACGGATTCCAAATCGAAAAACCAATGTTTCTTTCGAAAATTTGGCAAATATTCCTTTGCTCTTGCTTTTTCATGAAATCTTTTTTTGAGGAATTCTTTTTAGATCGTGATTAGATCTATGTATCTCAAAGCTTAGATTCTCTGAAAAAACAACAATCTGTCATTACGATGATTTTCTCAAAACTCTTAAGTACCCTAAAGCTCAAGATCTTTTAGATACTTAAGATGGTGGAGCTTATGATAAGAAAAGAATGGAGAAATAAAAGAAATCTTGAAAACCCAAAGATTTTTTTTTTTTTTTGAAGATTTTCAAACCATCAAAGTACCTGCAAACCTAAGTTGTTTTAATCAGTCCCCGTTTCTAGTGCCAAACTGTGTCGGTATAAAATCTGCTTATAGACATTATACCTAACAGCCTATAGATTATAACATTCATCCTATGACATAGAGAAGAATTCTAGTGGAAAACATGATGTCGAGATAGTCTATGAACAATTACGAGAAAGATAAAAGCATGATATAAATGACAAAGTAAAGATCTATGCATTAATATAAAGTGTTTCTCTAGTTATCTCTACATGGATGTTGTGCTCAAAGACCCGAGGAGGATCAATACTAACTTAATCTCACTCAAACGTCCCAAGACTTATAAAAAAATCCAACCCCTACAAATGAGTTCGAGCTCGCCTTTTACAGATCGAGCTATAAGTGGATTACAGCTAATAAGACAAAATACACAATCGTGGTGGCGTCAGGAGTTGTCGAGTAAGTCGGTAGTCCTCAAAATGTCCTTTGATAATTCCTTTATCTTGTTACTCCTCGATACAGTTTACGAGTTGTTCCTTCATTCGATTACACCTTATTCCTCGTCGTTCTGCTGGTCCTCGATGTATTCTTCTCTTCGTTGTATCCTTAAGGGTAAAGGCTCTTCGAGCTAGTACTTCGAGCTTCATCCTTATTACGGTACTCCCTTATAGGGATGCTAACACGTGTCTCGGTAGTTTTATCCCCTACACTATGAGTTCTCTCTTATAACTTCTGAGTGGAGAGAATAATATCATAGTACGATGCTAGATAACCCACCAACTCATAAAACCACCAATTTGCTTCATGTCAACATCACTTCGAATTCCTCGACATCAGAACCAAATTACTCACTGGTGCCATGGTGGAAAATTAACAGAGACGCGTCCTCATGGATTTCCTCTTAAAATACGACTCAACACCTTAGTCTCAATGAAAACCTCAAACGTATCATAGCTCCAGCCCTGTCCAGAGCTCTCTGAGTAGTAAACAAAACCTTAAACGCACCTAAACAGATCATAACTTAACCAAAGGATGGTCTAATATGTCATAACTCAAAAATGGCATAACTTAAAATACCATGGCCAAAGAAATCATGGCCAAATCTGAGCTATAAAGGATGATCAAGACCATGGCCCAAGCATGGCCATTGCGACGAAAATTGCATTGGCCAAAGGGCAAGACCTAGGCCAAGTAGCCATGGCGCCACAACCATGACACCACAAAGTTGCCTTGGCCAAAAGGCCAAATCCGTGGCCATAAAGCCATGACGCCACAAAGTTGCCTTGGCCAAAGGCGAAGCCGTGGCCATAAATCCTTAACGCCACATCCATGGCGCCACAAATTTTATTAAGGTCGTGGACATAGCCACGACCACACACACTCCCGCCAAATCCAAGGGTCATGGCGCCACAAAATTATGGCCACCACACGTCCATATCACTATGAGCAAGCCTCTACGAAGACAATCTGGGTTGTGGCTATACTTGGTCGCACAAAACGCTATGACCAGAAGAAGTCATGGCCATACGATAAACACATGGCCACACAACATTATTGTGGCCTAACTTAAAGCAATTATGCAACATCTGCATATTATACGAGATATCGAAACATCACACGGGTATTGGTCTGGCGGTCTACGGCAGTTAGAAAGAAATTGATGGATATGTTGGAAAGTTACGAAATATGGTGCTGAGTGGACATGTTCTACACAACTCTAGCAGTTACAGAACGAACTCATGTTCTCCACTCCTCAATTCTTCTACGACTTCCACCTTCACTGTCGAGAGATTAAGGTGAGTTCAACACCATAAATAGAGGCTTCCTATATCTTCCAAGGCAGAACACTTGAAAATACCAGAACCTCAGAGCAAACATACCTGAGTATTCAACACACTTCTAGCCTTGAGATTTCTAGTCATACCTACGACGGAAATCTTGAACTTTCACACCCAGAAATACACATCCTCAGCCTGATCTCAAATTTCTTTCACTGTTTCACTCCCTAGATCAACCTCTATCCTCTCTGACCAAAGCAAGACTTGAACGACCATTGACTTGGTTTAGGCTAGTCTTGTTCGATTTTAATCTCGAGTACTACGAAAGTACTCATTTGCAGTACAGTGTTTTTCAGGCAAAAACAACAGGTTATCCTTCTTCTCTTTCCGACCTCTGACAACTGCTATGACAGATTCAAATTGAGCATCACCAGAACTATCGACAACAACATCAATCTTTCTCTTTTAAGGAAGACTTATTTTGAAGAAGGAATCATCACAAGTATCTCTGATGAGTTCTAAAATGTAGACGCAAGTGCACAGGTACCAGAGTAGTTGTGCGAGTACGGAATCGTTCCACAGGGACTAACTAATTGTTACTTTAGTTCAAATAATAAAATAGAATGATAAATGTTGTTTCGAAAAGGATGAAAAACAAATAAAATAAAAATATACCAAAGCCGGATTCCACCACTAACAATGCATAATAAATAATTAAACAATTTATATAGTTTTATTTTTAATATTATTCAAGAGGATATAGGGCACGAGTACCCCCCTCAGAAGATGAAACATTTGAAACACATAATAATTATCTCAAAAGATTAATAGTTTTCTTCACAAAAAAATGATGGCTTCTAGAAAAGAATGTATAAACCATGTTAGGGCATTGTTCGGTCAAACCCACTAGCGTTGGTATTTATATATATTTTGTGTAACTTGTCGAAATGCTGACCCTTATGAATGCAATCATTCTTATATGTTGAATCGAGTTTTTCGGAACTCGAGCATTTATCTCAAACCCATATATTTTCGAGACCCCTTGTCGATTCTTTTTGACAAAAAGGGGGAGAAATATTGATAGCTTGACTTGTTCAGTGCTTGGTTTTTAACAGTAAGCAGTGTCATATGGGGAGAAAAATGCATGCACGTATATTGAAAAATGAATGAAAGCATTAACTAAGGGGGAGTAACACTAGATGTTACTAATGGTTACTAGCACTGTTGACTTCGCGTTGTGCTGCAGTAGATAACAATACGTCGGACTTGATAGACATCCAAACTTACATTCAGGGGGAGTAAGTGTATTGGTTATCATTTGATTTTTCAATAGTACATATCTTGGTTGCAGACTGACATATTTTGCAGGTACTATTGGTGTCCTATCAAGCAAAGTAGAAGAACTTGAAGCGTAGAACTTAAGTTTTCAATTTCTCGTTCATCTATGTAAAGAGTTTTTGTCAATAAAATTGATAAAGGAGGAGATTGTTAGAGCATGGCTCGATCAACCTCACTAAGTGTTGGTATGTCAAGCTTAGTTGTCAACTTTAGTGATCAAAACTCGACCGCTAAACAACACACATAAGGTAAGGTCATCATTGAGTTAGCTTTAGGTTGTGGAAGATTTTGGTAGGATTTAGAATCACTATTTGAAGAGTTGAAGAAGACTGAAGATCAAACGAAGACATCCGACTTCATCATTCAAGAGGTTTAGTGAATCGAAATAACACAATTCTATTATCGTTTATACTTGTGCTACAAAAGACAAAAACATAACTCATTGCTGAAGCTTTACGTTATGACTTGATCACTTGTGATCAGTGTATCTTAAGATATAACTCCGCTTTATCGCTTGCGATATTGTTGTTGAAGTTATGACGTTCCTTATTGCTTAGAGCTTTCTTTTCTTCTCCATCTCTAAGTAATATAAGGTTTTTCCTAAAACCTTCGAGTTGGATATAGCAGTTGTGATGTTGTCTCGGTGGTATTACGAGATTTAATCCATCACAGTATTGTGTCTCTACTTACCTAGTCTGACTTTGTCAGATTGATTAACACGTACTTGTATGAGCTAAATGTAAGAGAGATCGTGACTCACACTTATGTTATGTAGACTCGATATACTGATGTTCTGAGTTCGAATTACGTCATGGTTTGGCTCTGATTACTGAAGTTCTGAATCATTTATTTGATTCTTGATATATGAACATCTTGTATGCCATATCACACTTATGGATTATCTCATCTTATGGATTTCAGAGTTCGAAACCTCAATGTAGGTTTTGGTAAAACTAAACTTTGATTTCGAAACCTTAATCTAGTTTTCGTATCCATAAGCTATTCGATCTAAAAAATAAAATGTAACCAATGAGAGAACATGAGTACGAAACGATGTTTGTTGGCAAACAGTGACTTCAATCGAGACCAATGTGTCTTGACCATGTGAGTTCAAAAAGGTCGAAAAAGACCCTGAGGTTTCCTGAAGGTTTATGTGAACCGGGAAATATAACATGTGCGTCAAGGAAAAAAAGGTGCTGAAACGTCTCTTGACCATATGGACTCTCAAGTTGGACATCAAACATTTGTGACGAGACTAATATGTGTTTCTTGTTTCGAAACCTTAACTAAGGTTTTGTTAAAACAAAATCTAAAGTTCGAAACCTAACTTTGGTTTCGCTATGTGGAAACTTGATTTGGGAACCTTAATTCGGTTCTGGTAATATATGAACCTTAGGATCCGAAACCTTAACTTGGTTTCTGCCAAACAGTATGTAAATTTCAAAACCTAAAATGGTTATCTCAGAATGCGTATTTTCGAAGATCAAACTCTACCATTTTGATTTGTGCTTCAACGAATTAATGAGTTTGATTTCTCAGTTTGAAGTTTGAATTCGTTCATCTTCAATGTACAACTAAGTTGGTTTGAGTCATAGTCAGAAATATGGTTCGTCATTCTAGTTAGTAGACGCATAATTTCTGATCAATACTGTACGTGATTAGATTTTCGTATGGATATACTACTCGATCAAATATTCATTTGATTTATCATTTGATGTTTTGATTTGAAGTCTTGGATATAATTAACGTGATCATCTATATTGGAATCGAGAATTCAGGAGATTCAACATTTTGCTATTACTCGATGAATCATGCACATTACTTTATTGGTATATCTTTTTGCATGATTCAGAATGTCCATTGAACCTACGTGTTCACTTAAGCTTAACACACATGGCTTGTCCTCATCTGCCATGATACGTATGCGGAACGTTGAGCCACGTTGGACCAGATCTCACTTCCACCTAGGATCGTTCTGGCCCGTCTAGCAAAGCCTAGGAAGTGATGTCGACATTATCAAAGTTGATGACGACATTTGGAAGTAATAATACCTTAAGGAGATTTTCGAAACAAAAGGACACGTTTTCGAATTGAGCTCTTTCCCAGGGAACATATTTGGTAAGCACCATATGTGGTGGCAAGAGCCTCCAAATTTTGTGCGTCATAACTAGGCATAGACAGGTCGAACTTGCCAGTATACAGATTTCGATAATTGTATTTTCTTCGCTTTTTGTTTTTTGATGCTTTGTTTATTTTCTTTATTTTTTTCCTCTGTCTATTTGAGGTCAGGCCTAGCCCCTCTTTCTTTTTTCTTTAATACAACCACTTCCCAGTGTGCCAATGCCATGGGAAGTTTCCTTAAAAAAAAAAGGTAAGCACCATATTTCGAATTAAATGAAATATCCAAATATACCTTATGAGTATTATTTGCTTTGACTGCTCTTGGCCAAACATTTATTGAAATATATTTTTCATTTATGAAATATATTTTTCTTTAAAGTAAAAAAGCTAGAGTATTAGATCTCATTAAATGCTAGGAGTCTAAGTGAGGTATTTCACAACATATATGGAAATGTGCTTTAATGAATTTCCGAAATTAAGTTAGCCTCATTTCAAAGCTAAGCCTTAGTCAATATAAATAGGAATGGTATCTCTCCTGGAAGCTTTGTCCCTCTACCAAGCTTTTCTTCGGAACTATAAGCTTGTGTTTACCGCTTTTCTTTTCAGTTACCTTTGAGCTTTTGCTCTCGGTCTAGAATTGCGAGAAAGTCTTCTCTAGGGATCAAGAAGCCTAGAAGTACCTTTTACCGGAAACTAGTTTATGTTTACTAGTCTTCTTTGTATTGTACTTGTGTTCTAGTCTATCACGTCTATCAAACCTTGCGATCTTGTTTATTCTATGGTCCTTCTCTTCTGCAATAAGGACACTCAAGATCGTTGTGATTAGAACATATCTTTATCTATTAACCTGGATTTGTCAGCAAGCCGCTTTCGGTTTGTGTGCCTAAACTATAAATATTGAGTGGAATCAAGATTAATGTTATTGGATTTATTTCTTGCAGATACATTGTTCTTCACTGTCATATCATATTGTACTTGCTCCAGCTGATTGCTTGATTCCAACTGGGACGACAAGGTTGCTCTTTCGGGAGTTTTGGTTTTGAAACCATGATCGATATCTCGAGGGGTTTATTACCAAGTAAACTTAAATATCCTCGCTCTTGGTGTAAAACGACTTCGGTGAAATATCTGTTAGTTACCAAGGATATTATCTAGCGATCTGATCTGGCGTTATTTGGCTGTTGTCCATAAGGTTGTAATCGTCTGATTGGAGGTTGGTAGCGATAGTCCTCGCGACGGGCTGTGAGGAAACTCTTGCGTAAGACAGTAAAGGACGTCTGTTTGCGTAGGGGAGTACATGTGCGTGACCATCTTGATGTGGTTTGAGGAGTAGGAATACTGAGGGGAAATCTTTGTGAATAATAGTCGTATTAGGGTCATATTGTTGGCAACAGCTAGTCCGAAGTCTGAGAGTAGGTGTGTTGGCGGCTTAATTCTTAAGAGTATTCAAACTGGACTAGGTCCCGGGGTTTTTCTACGAGTTTGTAGTTTCCTCATTAACAAAAATCTTGTGCGTACTTTACTTTATTTCCGCGTTATATTTGACTTGTCATTTATAATTAAAGTATCGTACTTGGTTGTTGACATAGCCTTTCGGATCTTGTATTGAATCCCTTGTGTAAATCAATCAGTGACGAAAAAGATCTTGTTCGTGAGTTCTTAATTACAGGAACCGTGCAAGGTTTGACTTATAGGTGGACTAAAATAAAAGATTGGTGGTATACTCGGTACCCTCGTCTTTTCACAATGGAACTCTGTAATCCTGTCGCGTCTGTAGACGTCGTCTTAGACATGATCGCGTTTGATTTAACTTGGTCGATTTTTATCCCTTCGTCCGTAACAACGAAACTCGGGAATTTCCAGACATGACTCCGAAAGCGCACTTTAACGGGTTGATCTTTAATTCAAAGCGACAAGACCTATCAAAAATTTGCTTTAAATCGCTCAAGTGGTGTTCTCGCTGTCTTGACTTTATCACAATATCATCGACGTAAACTTCCACCTTTTTATGGAGGAGATCATGGAAAATCCACATCAATACGTAATAAAATTTCTCAATATGAATAAAACTTCTCGATGTACCATTGCTCGTTGGTATGTGGCTCCCGCGTTATTCATCCCAAACGACATCAATACGTAATAAAAATTCTCATTGGGTGTTTGAAACGCGGTCTTGTGGGTAAGGGTGTTCATGGTACAGTTTTGGGCTAAACCATTACAGAAACCAAGAGCGACGGTTTTTGGAAATTTGAAATTGTATCATACCATTCAAAACGGTTTGACACGGTTTTAGAATGTAACGGTTTGAAAATCTCCAAAATGTTAATTTTATAATACTTTAGTTTTTATTTATTTGCAAAATTTGAACTTAGAATTTCAAATCTAGCATGAATATAAGTTCATGATTGAATTTTGTTGTGCAACTATGTATACGTATTAAAGAAAAGAGGAAGGATCCTATGACATGGTTAAAATGACACTATCTTGACATTGTGTCGCAATTTTTTTGATAACTCCCAAATGACAATGTATTTGAAGCTAATTTTTTGGGAGCACGTTGATGGTGTGTCAAACCAATCAATAATATGATCTCAACTATTACACAAATTCAATTAAGAAGTAGTGGAGTAAGTCGAGTTCGAATCCACAGGGAGGTGTGAGTTCAAGTTGTTATGAGAATTAGGATTGTTGTTGTTTAAACAAAAATTCAGAAAATAGTAAATTTGTGATTCAAATTATGATAAAGGCATTGATCAAAGATTCATTCTCCACAACCAAACATGAATAATATTAATCACACAAGTATAATCTTCAATAATTTCGCTTGTTAACAACCCTAGACAAGTTACAAGTTCAACTAGTCTATAAGATTCCAAGGTCACTTCGTAGAATAAGTTCTCTACTCGTTTCTAGCCAATTAGGCCACTTTGAATAAGTTCTCAAAGTGTAACGTAATTAACCGATATTCTCTATGAATCGGGTTGATCCTAACCACATGCTCACAAGTTCGGCATGTTAACTTAGGGTTGTCTATTACACACTATTGTCCACAACATCCCATTGCAACAAATAATGTTTTACTACTTATGTTAAGATTACTCTAACAATTATGGATTAGAGCTCTCTAAACTAGCATTAGAATTGCATACAAGGTATTCAATTGGCCACTTGAACAACTAGCATACATCTCATGGTCATATTGCGGTAAAAGACAATCAACAAAACAAAAATATTGAAAGATTAACTTGCATAAATTGATTAAAATCTCATGTCTTGGGAGTTTTGAAATCCTCCCCCAATCAATAAAGAAAACTAGCAACTCATGTTCTTAAAAGAAAACAAAATCTTTGAGAGAAAATAAGTTGTTAAAACTCAAAGTAGATACGAAAAGCAAACTCAGTAATCCTTGGAAGAATTCGCGCCTCCAAACTGCTGTCCAGGAAGATGTTCTCTGTCTCTCCTTTCTGCGCCTCCAAGCCTGCCCTAAAACTGATGTCAAGATGCCCTAGAACTCGTGCAAAAGATGGTGTCCAGATCCTCCTGTCTGCCCCTAAACATTCTCTTTTATAGCTCTTTAAATCCCTGCCGACTTAACCCCACAGAAACCCAGTTTCCTAATCAAACTCAACTACCAAATATATCTCTGTAATCTTCACCATTCACTACAGATATCCAACGACCTTAGCTCTTCTGTTGGACTGCTTTACAGGCCTTAAAACAGCTGCCAAATTCAAACCAATTCAAGCACAAGGTCCATGTTTGCCTTGGCTTGTTACCCTGTCTCGATGGCAACCAAAACACACCTGAAGCCATGTATTCTCAACTGAACTGAAAACCAAATCCTCCTCTACTGTCTAATCCAAATAAAAGTCCAAACCATGTTTTCTTAACTCGTCTCAGACCAGCACCACACCTTGATAAATAGATTGGCAACACAGCCATAGCAACAAACAGATTTTCCAGAAATCTGGACTGAACCCATGCTAAACTATGCCAGAAATTATGCCTAGAACTCCACCAGAACTCACCTGGTTGCACCACCACCAGACCATCCTTCTACTGTTCCTGTATTCCTCCTTGTTACATCAACCATCAGCACCACAGCAGCAAGACTTGCAGAACCTGAACATAACCTTGCCAAAATCATGCCCAAACCACACTGCCGCAGCAGCTCTCCTTGCCTTCAGTTTCCTATCGAACCCCTTCACTGCAGAGAACTCACATACCCACAACCATTCTGAACTACCCGCCAGAACATGGCGGCAACCAACACTTTGCCCTGTTTTGACGGCTCCAAACTCTTACAAATTCAAGCCAAACTCTTAATCCACCTTAGACCCAACCTACAATGCAAATACCTACCAAACCATGGGCTAACCGGTGGCAAAACTGGTTCAGTCAACCAGCAACTGAACTGATAGTCAAGAAATTTACCAAATACCTTGTAGGCGTGTACTGATGTTGATACAAATTGATTCTCCTTTGTTTCTTCAAGCCTCTGTAATCTCCTTCCCTGCAAATTTATCATTCATTCACACACACAGGTAATCAACATTCAGTCTTCATTTCACAGTTGTGACATATTTCATCAATCTCACCTCCCTTCACAACCCACAGTCAATGTAGCACCAACTCTTCTTCTCCAATTTGTAACTCAAATTCTTGCCTAAACTTCTAACTAGTTGGTACCCATTTTCCTGCTTCTTCTTTCCTTTGATTTCATGTCTTGACTCACCGTTAAAATCTTGGTTTGCACCTATCAACACCGTGGCAAGTTAGGTTGAGCTGACGGCATATTTCTGTTTCCCATCTTTTCCTCGAGTCCCTCATATCTTCTCTCATACGAACCATGGCTTGGATGGCAGACCTTGGTAGTAGATTGGTTCCTGCCTTGTAACCTTTGGCAATACACTGGACATTGGTTTGCAGCTCCACAAAATGACTGGTAACTAGACAAAGGAAGAACTCACAAAGAGAAAAAGAACTGAACTCGACCTGGTTTATGAATTTAAAAGAGTTGGGTGGCCCTGAGTAAATGAACTCGGCTGTTCCAGTAATATTCAGCTGTGATTCCTTGGCAGCTCCGAGTAAAGAATGATGTCTGCTCTGGTAACAATTCAGACAACTTCAGTGGCTGCCTCAAACTGATCCTGGCTGCCCCTTAGTGATTTCTTTGTTCTTGATGCTATAAAAGCTTGTGTTCTTCCTGTCCAAAAGCTTCATGTGTTTCTAAGCAAAACTTTGAATTGATATTTTCTTTCTTTTTGCAACTTTAAAAGCATTTTACCTACAAAATAGAAAACAATGTTAGAATAAAGAATTTTCGAGGCATAAGCTAGACATAAGTGTATGAATAGGGTACTCTTGAGTAGGTGTTTTAGGCACCTATCACACGTTCTTCTTATAGAGCTCTATTTTCATACCAAAAATGAGCGCATTTTGAATTAACGGTTTATGGTTTGGTTTTGAGGGTTCAACATTACCAAACCACCATCGACGGTTTTGACATTATCAATACCGTCAAACACCATTGGTCAGATGGTACGGTTCGGTTTAGTCGTTAAGGGTTTGGTACGGTGCGGTTTTACAGTTCGTACTGCACCATGAACATCCTTACTTGTGGGCGTCTGCGGGATCCATCTTGATCTGGTTGTACCCGCTATGGCCGTCCATGAACGAAAACATCTGGTGATTGCTGATCGCGTCCACCATCATGTCTATATTAGGCATGGGAACTTCATCTATTGGACACCCCTTATTCAGGTCTCGGTAATCTAATGCAGCATCGTATCTTTCCATTCTTCTTCGCCACCGGTATTATATTAGTGATCCAGTTTGGATTTTTGATGAGCCTGATTAATTTTTACTTCTAGCAGGCGAGTGACTTCTTCTTTAATTGCTACCGCGATATCTTGATGAAAATTTCTAGAATTTCCCCGTCGTATAGGAAGTGAAATCCCAGGCCTGCTATTCTCTTTCATCAAGCTAAGTGGCTCATTCCTGATCTCGCGCGATAGAGGGGGCATATCTGTAATTTCGGCTTTTTTGGCGTACCGTCCTGTATTCCTCCGACATGTTCAACGTATGCGCCACCAAGTTAGTGTCCGACCCCGACATCTCGCTATATCGATATGCGAAGAAATCATTGTATTCTCTTAAAAATGTTGTTAGCATCTCTCGTTTGTCAGGCGTAAGTTTTATGCCAATTTTTTTCATGCGCGTCTCGTTGTTGCCACCTATATTGACCTTTTATAGGTTATCCATCGATGGTGGTAACTCGACGGTCTCTTCGGGTAGATCGTCAATCGTCTTTTCCTTGTTTAGAGGCAGCATCGGCTCTTCATCCTCCTCAATTTCACACGCTTGTTCTTGCCGAGGTGTTGCCTTTGCTAATTGCTATAGGCCGTAAACAACTCCACCATTCGCCTTTTGCAACGACGGAACTGAGGAATTTAGTCGTTCTCTTTTCTTTTAATGGGAGGTGCCATGGTCATGGGTGAAGGGTTGAAAACCGAATTATTTATCGTTTATTTCTTATCTTCGCCTTCCCATTTTGGACGGTGTGTTGCGCTTCCTCGTGCGCTCCTGCGAGTTCTTCGAAAAAGACTGCCATTGTCATGTAGTCTTCGAGGCAATAATCATGTATGCCCGTATCCAATCCCTCCCGAAGAGAAGGTGGAACGTAATATCATCCTCGAGTACATGAAAGGGTACCGTTGACCTTATAGGTCCTACCCAGACCATAAATTAGAACACTCCAACCGTTGTTTGTGTGTGGCCCCAAAAACCTCTTACCACAATCGGTCGAAGTCGTACGTATCCCCGAGTGAAAAAGCAAGGGCACCGAAATACAACCAACTTTTCGTTTGGGCTCGTGAGACTTATGGTCAGATCTGGACGATCTCAAAAATCAATATCCAGATCCGTTAACCTGAGTTTGGATCACAAGGATCAGTCCAATGCAAGACAGGGTCTTGGTAAATCCAGTGGATGTATTGAGGACAACGATCATGTTTATAATAACGTACTTCTTGTGTTTGCTTTAATTATACTAGTCTATGTGCACGTGCGATGCACCTGCTGTTCCGTTCGTTCCAAAACAAATTAATTTTCAACCAAAAACATTCATTTACGGTAAGACGTGTTTTGGTATCCTTCTTTTCCATGGTATACTGTAATTATACCACAAATACAACTAAAATTAAAATTTTCATTTAATAATGTTCCAACTAAGTTCACTAGTACAGTGCACGTGCGCTGCACGTGTGATTTGAGAGTCCGGTGTCTTCAATTCATTTGTGTGGAACTCTCTCTTTCAGATTTCACAGAGAAAGAAAGATGGCTCTCTTATAACAATCTAGAGTGACATAAACTCTCTAACTTTCCAACAATACCATGGTGCTGGTTGTCACCCTAACCCTGTAAGACCAATCTACCTACATTTGCGAACTTGATCCAGTTTCTTTAAAAGGAAAAGAACTCATAATGTTAAATTCTTCCGCATAACCAACCACCTTTAAAATGTGATTTTTGTCGAAGACGATAAATGAAATGTTACAACAAAACAAATCAAATCAACAAAACTAATACCGAATGGAACAAAATAACAGTACGACATTTTCAGATCATAACAATTCAACTATGTCAGTAAAAAGGACCTATTTAAGCTGAATCTCTATACAAATTCCACTCCATACAATTTAGGTAGTCAATATGATGCTGCAGTTTGATACTTGAAGCCTATAATGTCAGAGATACCATATGTCAATTGGACCAAACCTACGAACAAATAATTACACAAAGACAAAACATCATCAATGTATTACAGTGTAACACAATAGACTAATACTTACAACCGCAAACAAAGTAATAGTTGAAGTCTTGAAGAAATTCGAGCATGAGCAGAAACTACTGTAACAATTTTCCTAGCCCAATTGGGTTAGCATTAATACATCTAACATGATACACTTTTCAATGCGGTGAAAATTAGATGTGTAAATGCTAACCTAGTTCAGCTTACCATCTTCAACCTCTGTAACATAAAGAGTTCAGCACAAACATTTGCAAAAGCGTCAACATCCGTCAGCAAAACAAACAGATAAAATAGTTTTTTCATTTCTATCCCCATATCATTTGAAAATGGATATCTTACTACTCATTAGGTAACTTTAGAACCAAAAGTAATATGGATGCTAAACAAACTTCATTAACTACTGAAATGTGGCCACAAAGGCACAAAGTAGAAATCAAAATTCGTGATATCCTACAAAGAAAACAAATATTTCCCATAAGAAAACTTTACAACCCATATCATCGCCATCTCATATCAGTATTACCTTGAAAGGGAAAAGCATTGCAAACGCTAAGATATCATCGCCATCTCAATCAACATTAAGTTAGTATCACCAATCCTTTCCTTTCCAAAAGATTGATCAAGTAAAAAAGTCTTCTGTTCCTTCTTGCAGTCGCAGCTTTTCTATCATAAACAAACCTACAGCAAATTTGGGATAAAAGATCAACGGGTGAAAAATTGGAAGTCAGGTAAAATGGCAGAACTATGCAAAGCAAAACTCAAATAACCAATTCATATAATTCATCCAGATGGAATATAGTATTCATTTTTGAAAAGATAAGTCATAGTATCTCAGCAAATTCCATCTCAGACAATATATCGAAACTCATTTCAAACTCCTTCAAACCATACAGAAGTTGGTAGACTTTGCTAAATAATTTAACCAACCAAATTCCCCCTAAAAAAATGTCTAATACTTACCAGTTGCAAATGATCATTCAAATACGTGTTGGGTACACCCTTAAACGATCGCCAAGGGTTTTTTTGGTTGGCCATGGGCTGTAAGGTAAATCATGCACCATTAGCCAAAAAAGTTACCAAATAATTTCAATATTCATACATATGATAGGCTCAAGTTGAATGCATCCGCACCTGCATATTGCGAGCAAGCGAAGGAAATTCTTCATCTTGAGTAAGCTCTATATGTGGTGTTATTTAAGTAAGTTTGGTTATGCATACACACCATTGTCGCAATGAAACTACTAGCACTACTAAATACTGTAAATTGACATAGCTCAAGCCATTCTTGTACTTCTATGTTCATTTATAAGTTGTAACACAGTAAGCCCAACAGTTAAGACACATTTTCAGACCTGATTTTGCTCTAAATGAACCAAATCTTTCATTCAAGCAATCAAACAAACACTTTGAAAGCAACAAAGTGAAATCAAAACATGGAACCAAAAGGTGAGAATACTTACAACGAAAAGGGGCTGTTGTGAAAATGACTCATCAGTGTTTTAAGGCCATCATTACTGTCTGTTTGCATCCTCAATTGAAGACACTTCCCCCATATTGTTCTTTTCCTCCTAAACTTGTTGTAGGTATCTTCCAGATTTTGCATTGTCAATCTTAAGAACTGATAATCAACAAAAAAACAGATTCAAGTTAGAAAAGTATTGGTACTTGTTTCTCTTTGAAAAACTCTATGAGAACAAAATAGATTTTTCAGGGTAACAAAAAGTTAATCCGTAAGCAATTTTGAGCAACAAAAAATATGCGCCTGTTGTGAAAATGAAAAAAACTAAATTCAATGGAAACCAAGAATCAGCAATTTCTGATCTAGAATCACCAGTGAATAAAGTTAATAACCCAAAATATCAGAACAATTGTTCAATCAAAAAGGAAATAAAAACCTTATAACAAAAAGTGTTTTTCATCACCGCATTTAAATGTTGCGTCCCTGAATCATCATCAGTATATAAGTTACTGCCTGAAAACAAAAAGGGGTTCTAATGCTGTTGATGCTTTGAATCGAAGAGTCGAGAACGAAGAGGATAACAAAATGACATAATTCTGAAATTACGGGGAAAAAGAGAAGTTATCGGAGGAAAAAATGATTTGAGTGTGGATTCTTGGGTTTGAGTCTGTGTTTGATTCTGGGTTTCAAAAATTTGTTTTTGAGTTCGGAGAAAAAAAGTGAATCGAAGAAGAAAGAAAATAAGAAGTAGATGGAGAGAAAATAATGTGCCGGAGAATTCAGAGATTTGCCCTTCGTTTTGGGGGTTATTTACGAATTTGTTCGGGAAAAAAGAGAGAAAAAAAGCTCTTAAAGGGTAGCCTGGTAATATCAGGTGCACCCGGTGGAAAATCCCAATTCCCTTAATATTAGTATAAGATAAGATAATCAGAGAATATAATGCGGAAAGTAAAGCACACAAGACACCAGAGATTTTTTTAACGAGGAAACTACGACCTGTACAAAAACCTCGGGACCTCGTCCAGATTGAACACCACACAGTACAAACTATCTACAAACCTAGCCTACTGTAAGACTTCGGTCTGGGATGTAGCAGAGACCAATTCCAACCCTCCAAGCAAACTGGCTACTGTCGCACTCCTTACGTCTCTAGATCCCCCACAGATCGTCACGCACTTGATTCCCCTAGCTGACGTCCTTTACAGGCCTAGGAGTTGCTTTAACCGTTGTTAAAGGCTTGTGTTAATAATTCCGGCTTTGCAACCTCAATTATCAACTGTATGTTTGAACTGTCCTCTATCAGTTTGACATACACAAGGTGACTTCCTTCGGATTTCTCCAGGTCATACGGAAACCTACAAGCGGGGGCTGACAAGTAAACCGAGTAAACATTGCCCAACTTGTCTCTACCTCAGTTGTACACGAAGAATCACTTAAGAAACTTATACAACTGGAGCTAACGAGGTCTTATAACACCGAGTGCAGCCGTGCGTTGCTTCCTTTCAACCTTGTGTGTAACGTATCAGTTCTTGAATGGCCTTATATCGGAAGAGAAGGACCGTAGAATAGACAAGAACGTAATCTGGTTACCAAGGTTACAGGTTACTCCGATTTCAACCACTAAGGTCTCAATCTCCTACTTGTGCTTCCCAACTCTCAAGAGAAGTCTTTATAGTCGTTAGGTAAATCCCACAGAGGAACTGCTACCTAATAGAGGATGACTATACCACAACAAGCATTCACCGAAGTGAAAAGAGTTTACGATCAAGTCCACAGAGGATCTTCACGTATGCTTGATGCTTGCGGTTTTCGTCCTTAGACACCTCTATTTTTAGCACTCAACAAGATAGGTTGCTTTGGAATAAAGCAACTATTTACTTGTTCCACAAGTTTAGGAAACCCTAACTTGCAAACCAAGAAACCTAGATTTATCTCAATTAAAAATATTTTATCATTTATCTGCCAAGTGTTTTGTTAGCTCAAAAACACTTCAAGATTGATATCCAACAGACCAGAAATAATCTTTATCTTATTGACACATTGAGAACCGTTAGATGGACCACAAAAAAATAATTTCGTGATAACCAAGTCCAACTAAGAGATAAGGAGTCAGAGTTTAACCCGTGTGAAAATCCAGAGAATATTCACTTTGGGCGGTTCGCAAACCGTCCATCTGAATCACGACCAAATGCATCGAATCTGACGTTCACGTACTAGTACGCGTACAAATTGACACTTTGGAACTCAGGAAAAATTCCCAGCTAACTGTTCACGAACGGTTCGGGAACCGTCGTCATTAGATTAGGGTTTAACTAGGATCCGCTGGAAGTTCTGGGCTGGACCAGTACTTAGACGTGTTAGACGCCCTCAACTATAATCCACTGGACTCTTGCTCAAGAGTACTCCTTTAGATTCTCCCATATCCAACAAGTGATTTGCAAGCAAACTATTGCAATGGACAAATGGTATCGAATCTATCTCATGTATTCTTGTAAACTTAGTATTCGTGGGAACAAATACCAACATAACTCATGGTCATGTAGACAAGAACACGATCTCAATCGCTATTAGTATCTCTACTAAAGTAGCCGACTATTTCGAAAGATAGAGAAAGAAGTAGATGATAGGTGTCTAAAACACCTCTCTAAGGCATTAATTGATTACACTTTCTTTGCTATTTTTATTGTATTAGTTGCATTTTACGCTTTGTTTGCGTTTTGTAGCTATTTTGGAGTCAGGTGATGAAAAGTAGAAAAAGCTAGCAAATTGGTGATTTCCAGGGAAGCTGATATTGTTGGGAGCCACACGAGCGCTAAGGGGCATTCACATCACTAAGGGGCAACCAGCTGGAGAATATACTGGAGCACCCCAGGTTAACTGTTGAGGGCTGCCATTGTTCATTTAGCTTAGATCGCTGTAGCACCAGTCACTTTCACTCGGGGCTGCCTTCCTCTATTTTATCAGACGCGGTCAGCTGCTGTTCTTCTTCTCTTCAGTTCTCTGGTTGTGTTGTTGGACGCTATTATCCATGGTTTGTTGGGTTGTGATCGAAGAAATAGGACAGGTAATGAAGCCGTTAAGAAATGGCAGAGTTTAGTCAGTTCGCGTCAATGTATTTGGGTCTGTGTGAGCCGAAAGAAGATTTTGTTTCTGGCTTAGGCTGGTTTCTGGATGGAGATTGAAAACCAAGATTCAAGGTGTTCTGATGTCCTAGATTGAAGGGTTATATACCAAGAATTAGATGAGTTCTACCGCAGGAAACGAGGGACTTGGACGATGAGTTTTGATTGAAGTTTACAGCCGAGAGAAGAAGAGTTGTGTTGGCGTTCAAATCATGGCTAAACTATGGGATTGATGAAGTGATTAGACTCTGTAATGGATGAGAAACAATGGGTTTTGAATGAATGCTAAGTGTTGCAGGGAAGGAGATGACAATCAATGGCAAGTCGTTTCTGTAGGACCAAGAGAATGCACTCCAGGCGTTTGTAAGAAAGCCTGAACCACAAGCTTACTTCAATGGTTGCTGTTGGCTGATTATGTGAGTCTGTGAATGGCTAGACATGAAATTGAAGGGGTCAGTAATGGTGCTGACGGTTACATGGTGGTGTGGAGATGGGTTCAGTGACATTGGGTCTGAATTTGGCATGAAATTTGATTAAGATTTGTAAGCGTACACACGGTGAAGACTGCTGTTTGCTTGTCCTTGTTGCCATAGAATAAGTGATGGCCAGAACCCAGAAGAGTATTGAGTTGTTGGAAGGGGGCAACATAGACTGGAGTGATGGGCTCGTCTACGGAGGCCCAGGTGGTTAGTTAGTTGGCCATGTTATTTAGGTTTTTACATCGAAAGAATTGAGAGTGTATATAAAGGAAACGGAGAAAACTGACAGAGGGGATCTTTTTGGCTTTGGCTTTGGCTTTTTACGGCCAAGTTCTGGAGACGACCAGAGGAGCGCAGCTGTGAATGTTGGAGGGAGAAAACAAGAGGAGAAGAAGAGACCGATAGCCGAGTGACGACGGCGATACGGTTTAATTTTCCTATCTCTTGTATTTATTTTAATGGGTTTTGAGAAACCCATATTCATGTGCTAGACTTTTGTGACTAGGGTTCTAGGTGGAAGCCGATTTTTATTGTGCACTCACATGAACTCCATATAGTGATATTGTGATGATTTTAATAATTTCACTTCATTAGCTTGGTATTTTAATTTGATTTATGTAATTTCATTGATTGTTTGTGCTTTTCAATTGATGTGTCGTGCTTGGTTAAGTTCTTTGACGGTGCATGCTTTAGGATTGACAAATAACGCTTTAGAATTACTACATTAGAAGCAAAGGAAATTAAAACGGTGAAAAATACATTTTGGAGATTAATTGTGTGCATGATTAAATTGGTGGAACCCGAAAAACCCTAGTTACCGACTCTCCCAGTTTTGTGTTGATTCTATTTATTTTTATTCTTTGAAATCATCTTTTGAAAATCCAAAAAAATCCATTTTATTGCTTTATAAATTAGGAACATTAGATACCTTATTTTCCACCGCTCCCTGTGGGTTCGACCTGTACTTGTCGTTGTCTACCAGTTAGACACTGTGCACTTGCAGTAATTTATTGTAGGTTTCCAAACCTATCAGTAGAATAGAAGAATTTCCATAAAATTCATAACTCCTACTAACCTTTTGTCGATGAAGAATAATTGATGTCTTCTTTGTCTTCACAGTCTTCATCTTCTTAGTCTATATCCCAATTCCAAAATCTAAACTCTAGTAGGCTAAATCAAGAATTGTGTTTTGACACCTAAAACTGACAACCAACTTGACATACCAACGCTAGTGGGTTTGACCGGACAATGCCCTAACAATCTCCCCCTTTGTCAATTTTAGTGACAAAACCAATTTTTATATGGATTCAAAAGATATACAATTAAGTACTAACCAGATGTATCCTGATTTCTTGAATTCTTCAACTTCTCCCTTGAGTCTTGATGTGTTCGTTTAACTCTTGTTGATGAATTCGTAGACAACACCTTCAACATATCCAGCTCAAACAACCACAAAGGTACGCTCAAGCTTACATGGGTTAATATGCTAATCCCGCATGTTGTTTGTGCAAAGAGTAAGAATCTGAGCAAACTTTAAAGTCCGTGTATCAAAACTTTTAAAGTGATTCTACTCATTCCTGATATGAAGCTTCTTCCAAGCTTTTAATTACTCCCCCTTACTTGATACTTTGGAAAAGCACAACAAGTAAGCACATGTCGTTCTCCTCCTATGGTTACGAACCACAAGAACAAGAACCATATGTATTCTCCCCCTATTTGTCACAAAAAATATGACAAAGTAGTTCGAGACTAGGGTTTCATAAACCTATGAAATAGGTTAAGCTAAGTACTCGCATACCAAGTTTAAGATGACATAACTAGGAAATCAGAACGATGATCTCTAAGTTGATTCATCTTTGGAGAAATATAGACACACTTTTCTCCTAATATTTTACAACCACGCTCCCCAAAAAGATTTGTTATTAAGCGCAAGTTCAAGTTAAGAACTCTCCCCCATGTGGTGTTATTCAATAAAGAACAACTTACAAAGTCTAACATGGACAAAACAATTTTAATGTTATCCAGTTTTGCTTTGTTTATAATCTCTTTCCTTTAGCCAAATTTTTGGAAAAGAGTATATGATTCCGAGTTTGTGAAAACCCTAAAAATCATACAATCAAAAGTTTCTTGATCGTGAGAAAAAGCATAACTTTTGTAATAGACATAACTTAGCATCACTACCGAGGTAATGGAAAAGCTATGTGTTGCAATAAGATTGAGGTAGACAAATCAAGTATTGCAAACATCATTAATAATCATCTAAAAAGACTTTTATTAATGAAATAAAGTAGTACATGCTGAAAAACTCTAAAAAGCATGAAAAGGCAAATTACTTTTAGATATAGTTTATATTCCTTAGGCAAAAGTAAGAACAAGTTCTCACAAGGAATCAACTAATCTGATCGAAAGAAGTCATGACGAAGTTATTGATTTCCTCAATGTCTTTTTCTTCATTCATAGGCATAGGAATATCCTGATCAAATTCCTTATGCTCATTTACAGAGGCCTTATGCACTTCTTTCATAAGATCATCTTGTTGTTTCACAAGAACTTGTTGAATAGCCAGAGTTTTTAGAAACACTTTTCCAAGAGATCTTACTTCTTTTTTTGTTTCTCTGCATTCTTTGAAAATGGATGCAATCCTTTGATTCTTATGAGCAAGCTTTTCATCCTTGTCAGATTTAGATTTCTTCTTCTTCTTCTTGAACCAGGGTTTCTTTCCTTTGCTTTTGGCTGATTTCAAAGGGTCATCTGGTTTCATGGTATCCTTGTCAATTGACATTGGATCCTTGCTTGGAGAAGTAATAGCAGGGAGTTTTACCATGTTGAAAAGTTTAGAATGAAATAAGAATTAACTTCTGATTTCTTTATAAACAGTTCTTTCAAGAATTTTCGAAGAGATAAAGATCCTTATAACTGCCAGATACGATATAGATTTACCCTAATATCGTACGGAGAAAGCGGAACGGTTTGGGAACCGTTGTACACGTGTATTTTGTTCTTTCATTAACGTGTCTCACTTTCAGAGATACCCAGTAACAATGTTAACCTTTCGTTTAGACAATTTGACCATTGATGATCATAAGTTCCATGGAGCTTGGCTCAACATTACACTTTTGTCAAGTGACGATGAAATGGTGTTAATTGTGGGTCATCAATTACTTACAAATATATACAGAAACTGAAAAAGACTCTAAGACATTTGCCCGACCACACTATGACATCTCATTCCAAAGGGCAGTGAAGGGGATGCCAATCTTTCTAGCACTTAGTGCGAGGAAGGTAGAGCATGTTTATGCTCTTTATGTGGTACTGAATCTTTTTCTGAACTAAGTTTGCCATTCTTAGTTCTGACTCTCTTGAATTTCTCCGCTCCTTGTGTTACCCTTAAGGAGTTAGAGTGGTTTCGATCTTTGCTGGCTCCAACAAGGCGCGATATACTGGTATCATTCCATTGATGCAAAGCTCCACCAACTGTACCTCTGTCACATTTGGATCATTGCAATCCACTGAACGAGTTCTGAATCTCGTTACGTAATCATCTGGATGTTCATTGTTTCGCTGATAGAGTCTCCCCAAATCGGAGAGAGTGAGTTTCTCAGACACGAAGAAGTATTTCTTGAGGAAAGCATTAACCATCTGGCTCCAGCTGAGAATGCTATTAGGAGCTAGGTTATTATACCAAGTGTATGCTTTTCCGGTCAGAGATTTCGAAAATTCCTTGAGACATACAACTTGATTTCTTTCATGTATCCCCAATGATTCCAGGAAGCGAGAGATATGTTCTCGGGCATTCCCAATACCATTATACATCGAGAATGAAGGTGTGACATACCCTTCAGGAAGAGATTCACGTTGAACTTCAATTGGATATGGAGGTTGATGACGATGAA
>JAJJMA010016356.1:0-15359 GCA_023529015.1 Papaver nudicaule | reverse complement strand
ACAAAAATAAAAGAAAAAAAACGCAAAAGGGTAGCCTGGTAATATCAGGTGCACCCGACGGAAAACACCTCTTCCCTTAATATTAGTAAGATATGACCATGGTCATTCACTCATCATCAGTTTATCCTTTTTAAATTTGACTCAAATGCTACTCATCTATTTTTAAAATTTACATGAAATTGACCACGATCATCAGTTATCTTGTTTCAAATGCAGAATCACCGCAACTATATGACACCATCTGTTATGTAGTGTGTATGTTTTCTCAGAGTTATGATTTTCCATGTTTTTGTTGGAAAATTGGTAGGAAAGGGGTGAACAGAACCAGAAAATTTGCCGTTGTCTCTGACTTCAAGACTCTCTGTTAAAGATTTTTTCAGACAATTATTCGAGCCTTCCTAAAGAATCAGCGGTACAACTGGTCAATAAGTATTGCCTTCGATATACTTAAAGTCCTACAACAAATTGAGTTCAAGGTTTGTACACCCTTGACCCAATCAAGAACACACAAAAAATGATTATGATGATGCTTGTAAGAAGAGAAAACAAATAGATTTTGAAAGAAAAAATAGATGCTATTCATAGAGGATTTTCCATCCGTTGAAGATGTTTCTTCATCTTCAACCAGCTTTGCAAAAAAAAAAACATTTTCGTCGTCGGCGGCTTTCCTTTTCTCTATGGAGGCGATTTTCCTGCAATCTTCAGGATTCATCCATTAATTCAGGTTCCTTTCTTCTTATTGTTGTTAACTGTTGTTGATTCAATGATTGGTGGTTAGCTTTGCTTCTTTCTATTTGAATGGTCTGTAACTAGATTTTGCTAGGGTTTTATAGTCAGTTATCATGAACTCAAATTCTAATCCCTCAACTCAAATGGGTTCGAATGATAAAGATTTTTCAATTAAAATCTCTGATGATTTGGTGGATTCTTGTCGTTCTGAAATGAAATTTAGCTTAATTGGTAGATTGGATTTTGTTAAACTGAAATTTGAAGATGCTGTTAGCTCTTTGAAAGATCAATGGAAATTAACAGGTGCTTGTCAATTGATTCCTATTGGTAAAAGTTTCTTCATTATTCAATTGGAGAATATCATTGATAAGAATTATGTTTGGGGTGAAAAAATTTGGTGGATTGGTAATCAGTTTTATGAAGATTAGAGATTGGGAACCGAATTTTAAACTGGAAAACCAAAAGAATTCTTCAGTTGTGGTATGGGTTATCAAGCTCGCAACATTCTCTCAGTTTTGATAAGGTTCAAATGGTTACGAATGAAAGTATTGATATGACTGGGACAAATGAAGTAGAAATGAATTCAGTTGAGGGTGTGAATCAAATCCTAGAGGATTTAGCAATAGGTAAAAATTGGTTAATTCATTTTCTGAAACGCATAATTCAGATGAAGGTATGAAACATCTTAATTCCGGTGCTTCAATTATCCTTGAAGATTCTCCAATTGAGGAGCCTACATCTACTTCTGAAAATGTCGCCAATACTTCTGATACTATTATTGTGAAGAATGGAGCTAGTTCAAAAGAAGGAGTGAGTCCCTCTTTTCCACCTTCTTTTGCGGAAGTGGTAAAAATTAATTCCGGAGGATTCAAATTTAAACCAAAGGTTAGTAATTCTACCTTAGTTTCTCTAGTAAATTTTACTATTGCTGATAAACAAGCTGTTAATGCTAAAACTGGTGGTGTTAAGTCAAATGTTGTAACTAGAAGACAAGCGTCAAAAAATTAGTTTTAATTCTCAAAATGAGAAGGATGCACCTTCTCTCATTTCTCTAAAATGAAGATTATTTTCTGGAATATTAGGGGTTTGGAAAAGAGATCAAGCCTAAAAAAATTGAGGTCTTTAGTTAATCAAACATTAATCATATTTTAGTATGTGCAGCTGAACCAAAAGTATGGTGGAATTCTGATATTTGCAATAAACTAAGATTACATGGTATGTATCACAAAATCATTCATAATAGTGACATTAGAAAAGGGAATTTGTTTCTGGAATAAATCTATAAGTGCTCCTTCTATTGTCTCGATTACAAGACAATGTATAACTATATAACTAAGTGTCTGTCTAATAACTTTTGTGCATGATGATGTGCTCACTGTCAATAGAAGAGAAATGTGGGATGAATTTATTCATGTTCATAGTCTGAATAAGCAATGGTTGGCAATTGGTGACTTCAATACTGTGTTATCTCAAGAGGAAAAAAAAGGGTGGTAGAATTCCTTAAAGCATATCTATGAGAGAGTTTAATGCAACTATGGATACTTGTGAATTGTTTTTATGTGCAAAATCTTGTGCTAGTTTCTCATGGTCAAATTGCGGAGCTAGAATAAGAAGAATTTTGTGCAATTTAGATAAAGCTTTCTGCAATCTTCAATGGCTTGGCATCTATGGAAATTGGAGTTATAATGTGGGGGCAAGAGGTATATTAGATCATAGTCCTCTGATTGGTACTGATATTTTAATTCCAAAACCTCATAATACACCATGCAGATTTCAGAAGATGTGGCTTAGTCATGAAAGCTTCATGCAAGTAGTCAAGGATTCTTGGAACAGTGAGCTAGATATGTATATAAATCCAACTTTTTTATTCATGTATAGATTGAAAAGATTAAAAATCACTTTGAAGAAATGGAATTGGGAAGTTTTCGGAGATATTACTGTCAAACTCGAAGAAGCTGAAGAAAATGTTATGGATGCAATGCTGAAATCAGATGAGGATATGAGTGATATTTGTCGCCTTTAATAACTTGGTCACAGCAAGAGGCAAGCACACTATTATGTCTAAAAATTATGCTACCTTCTTGAGCCAAAAAACTAGAATACAGTGGATAAAAGATGGTTCATCTAATACTGGGTTCTTTCATGCAAATTTGAAGATTAGAAGAGCTCATAATTCTATTAGTGAATTACAAAAAGATGATGGTTCAATTGTCACTAATCAGAAAGACATTGGAGACACTCTCCTTGAACATTTCAGTAGAAAATTTGAATTCAATGAAGTTCAGATGGATGATAAGCTACTAAATGTGATTCCTAACATAATTTCCGAAGAAGAGAACATGATGATGGATGGAATTCCTTCGGATTCTGAAATTCGGCAAGTTGTGTTTGATCTAAATGCTGACGGAGCCCTGGGTCCCGACAGTTTTTCTGGGATCTTTTATACAACTGTTTGGGATATAGTAGGAAATGATCTAATTATTGCTGCTATTAAATTTCGCTGGGAACATAAATACATTCCTCAAGGGCTTTATGGGTGCCATATTTCATATGTCTCCTAAGAACCTCCAGCTCAAACGCATCGCCCCTCAGCGCAGACCCTCAAAGCATCCCCTCAACTTAGGACCTCTGCTCCGCTTAGCACGTCCGCGCAGCACCTCCACTCAGCATCTCATCTCAGGACCCCCGCTCCGCTAAGCACCTCCGCGCAGGACCTCCGCTCAGCACCTCATCTCAACAGGAACCTTCTAGAATCCTTATATCATATGTAACATCTAGGAATCTTCTAGTAAGGGCATATATGTAACTAACATCCTCTTCTATATAAAGAGGATGGACTCCTTGAGTTAGATAGAACAAGCCAGTACCCATACCCCATAAGTTCTCTCATACTCCTTAGCCTATCTCTTCACCTTCACCACCACTACATCTCATGTAATCTCCATATACATAGTGAAACGCCACCAACCCATGTGGAGTAGGTCTCATTCCATTAAAGAGACTGAACCACGTAAATCCTTGTCTCAAATGTCTAATACTCTCTACTTACTTTTGTAGATGGTGAAAAAAATGGAGAAGGGATAAAATCGTAAAATCTCCTTCTGTTATGCCTTGCTAAGAGGCGATTGCCTACTCAAGCAGATCTTTATAGCTCTACGAGTTCTCTCTTATAGCTTCTGAGTGGAGAGAATGATATCGTAGTGTGATTGCCTACTCATGCAAATCTCTCTAAGCTCAGAATACAACCTGTTCTGCAAGCTGAATAGACTCTCTATGAGTTCTCTCTTATAACTCCCGGTGGAGAGGATGATATCATAGTGCAGTACTAAATAACCCCACCAGCTCATAAACCCATCAATTTACTTCATGTCGACATCGCCTCAAATTCCTCGACATCAGAACTAAATTGCTCATTGGTATATGGTGGAGAGTTAACAGAGACGCATCCTCATGGATTTCCTCTTAAAATACGACTCAACACCTGAGTCTCAATGAAAACCTCAGAAACATCGCGGCTCTAGGCCTGTCCAGAGCTCTCTGAGAAGCATACAACAACCTAAACACACTTAGGCAGGACACACTCTAAACACAGAATGGTCTAACATACCATGGATAAGCACGCCATGATCTAAAATACGCCATAGCGCAAGCGCACAAGTACGCCATAGCACAAGTGCACAAATACGCCATAGCCAAAGTGGCGCAGCATGAATGCGCTACGAGAAGATTGGCCTTGGTCAAGCACCAAGGCCTCAGCCCCTAGCATGGCGCCATAGTTTATGGCGCCACAACAGTTGGCCTTGGTCAGTGGCCAAGGTCGTAGTCTCCCAGATCATGGCGCCATAAACTATGGCGCCACAACAAAACTGGCCTTGGCCAGTGGTCTCTTAGACCATGGCTCCATGAGAATGGCGCCATATCAAAACTGGCCTTGGCCATTGGCCAAGGCCGTAGTGCCAATGCAGTGGCGCCATGATGCATGGCGCCACGAGAACTGACCTTGGCCCGAGGCCAAGGTCGTTGCTGCTGTGCCATGGCGCCATATCCATGGCGCCATGAGTTCCTGGCCTTGGCCAATGGCCAAGGCTGCTGCTATACATCCACTATGCGTGTATCTAAGCGCCACACTCACATTGGCCACAGAGTCATAGCCACACGACGCTGTTCAAACTCAACACAACCATGAAATGTCTGCATACCACTCGAGATATCAAAACATCACACGGGGGGATAACTGTAGGGGTATTGGTCTGGGGGTCTATGACAGTTAGAAAGAAACTGATAGAGATGATGGACAGTTACGAGAAGGTGGTGTTGAGTGGACATGTTCTACATGACTCCAGCAGTTACAGAGCACAACTCATGTCCTCCACTCTTCCACGACTTCCACCTTCTTTGTCGAGAGATCAGGGTGAGTTCAACACTATAAATAGAGGCTTCCTCTATCTTCCAAGGCATAACATCTTTCTAGAGCATTCAGAAACATTCTCAGAGCCAAAACACCTGAGCAATACAACACGCTTCTAGCCTTGGAGATTTCCAGTCAACCTTACGACGGAGATCCTGAACTCTTACACCCAAAAACATACATCCTCAACCTGATCTCAAGTTTCTTCGTTGTTTCCCTCCCTAGATCAACCTCTATCCTCTCTGTGACCGAAGCAAGACTTGAACGGCCATTGACTTGGTTTAGGCTCGTTTTGTTCGATTTTGATCTCGAGCACTACAAAAGTACCCAGAGACGGTGCATTGTTTTTCAGGCAAAACAACTTTATACTTGGGGTGTGTTGTTTGGTATTTCCAACAACTACACTGTGGCGCCGACACAAGGGAACGACGATTCTACTAGACCAAAAGTCACGTAGCTCTATCCGCAAAGCTAAGCCTTCGATATCTAAATCTATTTGTTATTTTTTTTAAATGCTTAAATTAATTATTTTCGCAATCTTATTTAGTTCAAGTCTAGTTCATGCTTAAAATTGCATCATGATTTTCAAAAAATCTACAAAGTATTTCAAAACATTTTCTTAAAATACAAAAGTAGTCTTGCATAAAATGTTCTTTCAAAATCCCCTACGCGTTTTCAAATAAATGATTTTTCAAATAAAATTTTTGGGCTAGAAGTATTCGGTTAGGCAAAAAAATTGTATTAGAACGATGAAATTCGTCAAAGAAATATTGAGTGTAATAGGAGCCCAACAAAAATCGAGAGTCCTCCACCACATCATTGCCTCCATAGGAGATTAATCTTCTCCGCAACCCTCCGTCAAATAACATTAATTAAAGTACGATGTAGCGCCTAAGCCGTTGACCTTTTAGTCCTAAACCCAAAAAGAAAAAGCCGATGATTGCTTTCCAAAAATAAATGATCTTGCTTCAAATATTATCAAATGCTTATTTTGCGTACCTCATTCATGTTTTAAGGATATATTACATCATCACCTAGTCAATTTCAACCACTTTTGATGATAAACCATCGCACCGCAGTAGAAATATATTAACCTCTCTGAAATTTTCTTAGCAGCTTAGAGCTCCGCCTCCGCATAAGCACCTCCGGGTCCGCTTTCAATCCAGAACATCCGATGCAGTGCATCATCAAAAGCAACCGCAACAGAGAATAAGAAAGGTCTGAATCAACGCACATCAGAAAGGTCGGCAGCTACACCAACGCAAGTCAGAGTCATCCGCAATAACCGACTAAGGAACGAATCGCCACCAACGCAAGTCAGAGTCATCGCATCAACCGACTAAGGAACGAATTGCCACCAACGCAAGTCAAAATCATCTGCAGCGCATCAGAAGATAAACATTACCTCCGCAGTCCATCATCCCAAGGTTCATAAAAAAAGGGCAGATTATGGGTGTCATATTTCATATGTATCCTAAGAACCTCCTGTTCAAACGCATCGCCCCTCAGCGCAGACCCTCAGTGCACCTCAGCGCATCCCCTCAGCTTAGGACCTCCGCTCCGCTTAGCACCTCCGCGCAGCATCTCCTCTCAGGACCCCCGCCCCGCTTAGCACCTCCGCGCAGGACCTCCGCTCAGCACCTCGTCTCAGCAGGAACCTTCTAGAATCCTTATATCACATGTAACATCTAGGAACCTTCTAGTAAGGGCATATATATAACTAACCTAGGACATACTCTCCTATATAAAGAAGATGGACTCCTTGAGTTAGATAGAACAAGCCACAACCCATACCCCATAAGTTCTCTCATACTCTCTTAGCCTATCTCTTCACCTTCATCTTCACCACCACTACATCTCATGTAATCTCCATATACATAGTGAAACACCACCAACCCCCGTGGAGAAGGTCTCATTCCATCAAAGGGACCGAACAACGTAAATCCTTCTCTCAAATGTCTCTTACTCTCGTCTTCTCTACTTACTTTATACTTGGGTGTGTTGTTTGGTATTTCCAACAACTACATGCTTAACTGTAATTTCTTGGTTCTACTTCCAAAAATTGTGGGTGCGAAAAAGCTGGTCAATTTAGACCAATTGGATTGAGCAATTTTTCCTTCAAAGTGATGACGAAGATACTTACTTCTAGATTTGGTAATCTCATGCATAAATTAGTGTCTCGGCAACATACCGATTTCATAAAAGGAAAATGCATTCAAGATAATATTCTTTTTGATTCTGAGTTAATCAATGAGATGACATATAAAAGAAGAGGTGGAAACGTTGGATTGAAATAAGAAATTACGTACAAATGCTTTCAATACTATCAGTTGAGAGTTCATTGTGGAGGTTTTGAAAATATTTGGATTCACAATTCTCTTTGTGAATGGTTATTGGTTTTATTCAAATCGGCTAAGATCTCAGTTATGCTCAATGGTGGTCCAGTAGGTTATTTTGGTATGGGCAGGGGGCTGAAACAAGGCGATCCATTATCACATATCCTCTTCGTTACTGTTGAAGATGTTCTTAGTAGAAAGCTATTTCAACTGGTGCATAATGACGACATTCAAGCTATGGTGGACAAAAAAGGTATCAAGCCCTCTTTTATTCGCTGATGACATATTCATTTTATGTAACGAACATAAAAGGTCTTTAGATTGCTTATTGAAAGTTTTGAATTACTATCAATCATCTTCTGGTCAAGTAGTAAGAAGAGCGAAAAGTAGGTGTATTGTTGATGATGTTACTCAGCCAAGTAAAAGAATTACTGCTGAATCTTTGCACATGGAATAAGGCCAATTCCCCGATAAATACCTTGGAGTTGTCCTTCATCAGGGTAGAGTTGAAAAGAAGTCGGTTGGATATTTTGTAGATTACTTCCAGTACTTTCTTGCCAAATGGAAGGGAAGACTCCTCTCTTTTCAAGATAAAATAACTCTCATAAACTCTTCCCTTATAACTAGTATACCTGTTTATACTATGTCAATTTACAAATGGCCTAAATCAGTTATCGTTGATTGTGAAAGAATAATAAGGAACTTCCTGAATTGCTTAGTGATCTGATTAACATTAAGGACTTGCCTATCATCATTGGAGTTGAAGACAAAAGGCTTTGCTGTGGAGACAATACTGGAAATTTCATCGTAGCTGCAGCTTATAATAATGTAAGACATAAATACTCTATTTTAAATACTTACAAACTTATATGGAAGAAGTGGTTACATCCATCTATTTCTATCAATGTCTGGAAACTTGCTAGAAATGTATGTGCTACAGATGATATACTAAAAAGAAAAGGGTTTTGTATTGCTTCTAAATGTCACTGCTGCGGATCTCACGAAGAAACAATGGTTCATTTATTATGGGATTGTCATTTCAGTAACGGTCTCTGGTCGTGGCTAAGTCATATTTTTCATTGTAGAAGACCTGGTAATTTTTCTGACTTATCTCAAACTTGCAAAGACAGAAGTCCCATCACAAAACAAATCTGGACTACTGCTTCATTTGTTTTGATGGTTGAAATCTGGTTCGCAAGAAACAGGTTAGTTTTCGATCAAATTCATCTTGCGTCTAACAACATCAAAGGAAGAGTGATACAATTAACTCGGGAATTCAGTATTAGGACTGTCTGGTTACAGTTCGAACTCTGCTTCTGAAGTTCAACTACAAACATTCTTTGGGTTTCAATATAGCAAAATGAGATGCATAAGGATTATTGAATGTTTTTTCAACCTTCCGCCTCAAGACTTCCACCTTCTATGTTGTGATGGTATTAGCTTCTTGTGCAAAGATTATATTGAAACGTTCGTTTATGCAGAATCTACATGGTGGATTGGGCATTACTACGAACTATGGTGCATAATTAATTGCAGTTATTAGAGCTATGGAATGGGCGGTGTAGCAAAACTACTTAAAGATAATTATTCAATCTGATTCCTTGGCAGTTATAAAAAGATGTAGATCTCAGCAGCTTCCTTGGTTCATCCAGGCTAGATGATATTGTGTTATTTTTAAGTTTCATTATATTCAGTTCACTCATAGCTATAGAGAAACAAACTTCTCAGCTGACCACTTTGCTGAGAAGGGTTCGAATCTGGTACAATGTCAAATGGTAAGTTACTCTTGTAATCCTGACAGCTTATTCAGATTGGAATGGCCTGCTGATAGATACTTTCGCTTCTGTTACTAGGTTTTAATGTTTGTTTTTGGAATGTTATGGGTTTGTTGGTTGCTTTTTCTATTTTGACCGTGGTCTGTAATTCATATTGTAATTTTGCTGTTAATTATTAAATTTTCGTTTAGGTAAAAAAAAAATTCATCTTCAACAAGCATCTCTTCATAAAAAAACATCAATGATGTCTTTTGGAAAACAACTTTTCCGTACAATTTCTAACGGTCAGTTTGAAACCTAATTTCAAAAAAAAATCGGGTTTGTCGAAGATATCCCACGGTTTAGGCCTGAAAGCATTCCTGTTTTGATAAAGCTTAGGCGCAAAAAGGTTTATTTAGTTTATGATTTTTTGTTGAGATAAGAGGCCCCTTTAAAACCTAGTCGCTGCCGGCTCAGATTTGCTCCCTTGGGGGTGAATCTGAGCCGACCTTCACCTAAAATCTTTCATCTTCTCTTCATTAATCGAGCTTCTATACTGGTTTAGATTTTTCTTTCAATTTATTTGTTTTTTAGATCTAGTTTTTACTCCTTTCTACTCTACTTTACTGTTTCTCTTCTTGAGTTGGATTTACCTCTCCCTCTCATCTGATGTCAGTAATAATATTAGGTCTTCATTCAATTTTAAGTTTCCTGTTTTGATTTAGGATTTTTCGATTGGGTTTTCTACTCATGGTTTTTGTTATTTTGTAGATGAAGTTGATCATGAGCAACAACATCACCAAGAGAAGCACAATACCAGTAACAACAACAAGTTCTCCAAGTTATATGCACTCGTTAATTTCTTTAGTCCTGGTCACACAACTATGGCATTAGATATGAAAATTTTCGCCTGGAATGTTCAAGGTTTAGGTAATCAAAATACTAGAAATCACCTTAGAGATTGCATTAAGACTTACAATCCGTATATTGTGTTTCTGTCTGAAACCATGAACAAATATAACAATACTTGCAAGTACATTTCTGGTTTGGGATATCATAACTTTTCGTGTAAAGAACCTGTTGGTAAGGCTGGTGGCTTAGCATTGTTGTGGAAAGATAACATGGGAGTGCAGATCATTCAACCTTCCGATACTATGTTCACTATGGAACTTTTTGCTTCTGATCCTCAAAGAAAGTGGGTTCTTACTTGTATGTATGGGTCAACACATCAGCATATCCGGCAGCAACAATGGGACATTATTCGACAGATGGGATAATACATCACAGTGCCTTGGGTTATTATTGGGGATTTGAATCTGATCTTAAAGCCATCTGACAAGCAAAGCTACTCAACTCATGCTTACCCTTCATATGGCTTTGTTCATGATACCATTGATGATTTGGGATTGCAAGATATACCATTCTCTGGAGCCCCCTTTACATGGTCCAACAGACGGAAAAAACATCGCATGGTTCAAACTCGTATTGATAGAGCCTTAGCTAACCCCAGCTGGTTTACTCAATACCCCCATTCTATCATTAACAATCTCATCACCTTGGGCTCTGATCATGCTCCTATTTTACTATACACTCATAAACATCAACAATCCCTTCCCAAGCCTAGGAGGTTTTATGAAGCCTGGTTCTCTGATCCAACTTGCATGGAGGTGATCCAAAATAGCTGGAAGTCAGATGCACCACAAATAGATGTTAATTTTCTTGAGAAACAACAAGGTACTAGCAAGGCTCTTTAACATTGGAATCATCAGTTTGCTCATGTGAATACTGAAATCAGGAAAGCTCAGCATCGTCTACAGCCAGAAATGCAAGTCTAGAAGTGATCAAGAAGCACGAAGCAGAGCTACAAAACTGGTACCAGAAGAAAATCAATTGGTCTATCAGCAATCTAGAGTCACTCTGCTCCAAAATGAAGACAAGAACACTAAGTTCTTTCATCACAGAGCCAACTATAGAAGAAGGCGTAATCATATTGACTCTTTGCAAGATGGCCAAGGTAATTGGGTTCATAACAGGGAAGATATGCAAATTAACCCTTCTCATTTCAGCTCCATCAATACTACAAGTCCACATATTATTGATGAGGAACTTGTTCGATTGATCCCTACGACAATCTCCCCAGCTGACAACTCCATCCTCACAACCATACCTTCTTCAGAAGAAGTGAAGGATGCGGTGTTCTCAATTCAAAATTGGGCAGCTCCTGGCCCTGACGGATACCAAGCTGGATTTTATCAAAAAGCTTGGCCAATTGTGGGAGGGGATGTCATTCAGTTTGCTCAGAACTTCTTCATTACGGGTACGTTACCTGATCATATCAATGATACTTACCAAGTATTAGTGCCCAAAAAAGAATATGTTAGCAAACCAGAGGATTTTCGTCCCATCAGCTTATGCAACATTTCGTATAAAATCATCACAAATTTTTTAGCAAATAGACTAAAACCCCTCCTCTCCAAACTCATATCCCCCTTTCAAGCCGCTTTTGTCCCGGGTAGAAATATTCATGATAATACAGTCATTGCAAATGAAATGTTTCATTACATGAAAACCATACAAACTTTTCCTGGCATTGTAGCTCTTAAGTTAGATATGGCAAAAGCTTTTGACCGTATGGAATGGGACTATCTTCATGCTGTTATGACACAAATGGGGTTTTCAGCGCATTGGTGTAACTTGATTCAAGCTTGTATAAGAGCTCCTCGTATCTCCATTTTACTGAATGGGTCTCCTCTTAACCATTTTATCCGTCACGGGGTCTACGTCAAGGGGACTCTATTTCCCCGTACTTGTTTATAATTGGGATGAAAGGATTCAGCAAGCTTCTTCAGAATGTTGCTCAACAAAAGATGATTATTCCAGTTCAACCTGCAGTAAAAGGTCTGAAACTCACCCATTTATTTTTTGCCGATGACTGCATGTTATTTTCAAAAGCTAATGGCTCTTCTATCGATAATCTTAAGCATATTATTTGGCAATTTACTGAATCGTCGGGTCAAATTTTGAATCTGCAAAAGTCTAGTATTCATTTCAGTCATAATCTAAGCCCTGCAGCTCGAGAGGATATTTGCCAAATGCTTCAAATGCAGCAGATGTCTACTGAGGAAACCTATTTGGAGTTGACTTGTTCATCTCTCGCAATAAAGAGAAATGTTTTTCCAGCTCTGTCAACAAAATGAATTTCAAGCTTCAAGGTTGGCAAGGTCGTCTCATCAACCAGGTGGTAGAACAACTCAAATTAAAGATGCTCTAAGTAGTGTTGTTGTTCATCAAATGAGTATTCTTTCTATGCCAGACAAAACTGCAGAAAAAATTGATAGCATCCAAAGAAGGTACTTCTGGAATAAAAAGAAAAAGTGGAGTCTGATCTTAAAAGCTTGGAAAGATATATGTCTTCCCAAGAGATATGGAGGCCTTGGATTCAAAGATACTCAAACATTTAATCTAGCTCTGCTGGTTAAACTAGCTTGGCGTATGTTGACGGAAATTGAGTCTACTTGGGTTCAGATACTTAAAGCCAAATATTTCAGATACGAAGACCCATTAAAATATGATCTGCCAGCCAAAGGCTCTGTAATTTGGCAAAGCATAGTAAAAGGACTTCAGGTCATTAAGAAACACTACATCTGGCAGGTAGGAGATGGAAAAGATATAAGGGTTCTTCACCATAACTGGATTCCAGGGATACAAAGCAAGGATCTCACACAAATGGGATTAAATCTAGATCCAAATATGAAGGTTTCCCAGTTAATTGACCAGCAGTCTAATCAATAGAAAATCGCAGACATTCGTCATCTCTTCCCTCCAGAAATTGCCAGGAAATCCTTAACATCAGAGTCAATATTGCGTGCAAGGATACTCTCATCTGGCCTTTCACCAAATGTGGCAGTTTCACCACCAATTCTGTGTATACTCTTCTTCAAAAGGAAAAGACAAAATTCAGCCACATCGATTCTCCTTTGTCTAAAACAGGATGGCTGCGACTTTGGCATTTCCAGATCCCACACAAAGTTCAGATTTTTCTATGGCAGTGCTTGCATAATTGTTTGTCAGTCAATGCTCATCTGGGAAAACACATTCAAGCAGTTGATAAGGTCTGTCCTATGTGCCAAAAAGAAGATGAAACTACCACTTTGAAGTGTGAGTATGCTCAAGTAATCTGGTTTGGGGTGTCAGCTGATCTGCACTACTCAATATCTCAGCAATCAAGCTTACAAGCATGGCTTCACTATTGGTTTGATAATCCTAACTTTCTTGAAGCCTCTAACCCTTACATGCTTAAAACAGCAGCTATCTCCCTTTGGCAAATTTGGAAAGCTAGGTGTTCTGCAGTTTATGATAATGTTCACTTGCATCCAAATAGGGTAGTTCATAACATAAATAGGGATGTTTCTATATATGCTAGTTCACCCACTAATGTCCCTAGAAGAATTATTATTAGACAAAAATGGCAGAGGCCACCTACTAACGGGCTTAAAATTAATACATATGCATCTGTTAAAAGTGGGTTTTGTAATGCTGGTCTTGCTATAATAGTTCGAAATCATGCAGGGGAGTTCGTGGGGGCAGTGGCCTTCTCATCCTCAGTAAGAGATATAGCTCAAGCTGAAGCTCTGATCCTGTCATGAGCTTTAAAGCTCATCAAGCGTAGAGGAATGCAGCAAGTAATAGTAGAAGGTGATAATAAAGACGTAGTTTGTGCTGTTAATAATGTCAAGTCTAGTGTTAAGTGGGAAGATAAACATCTTCTTACTGAGTGTCAGAATGTCCTTAACACTCTTTGTAATGTGTCTGTTGTGTTTCAAAGAAGACATTCCAACCAAGTAGCTGATAGGTTGGCGAAAACAGCTAGAGTTAGTATTAGGAATTTGGAATGGTGGGATGAACCACCTAGTATCATTTCCAAAGTCCTGGAAGATGATCTTATGTAATATGGCTGTTTTCTAGCTCGAGTCCTGTACTTTCTTTCCTTCATTTTAATAAAAAAGTGTGTTTGCTCCCAAAAAAAAAGTTATCCAAGTTATCCAAAGACACCAGCAGCAACTAAAACACCAACGACTCCAGTAACAAACAGTTCCAACAGACCGATTCCAGCGACCTCCCAACCGATTCCGACCGATTCATCTTCGTGATGACCGATTTAGGTTATCTTAGTTACTGTTAATTTGAAAAAACACTTGACAAATGGGTGGATCTATGGATCCTTTTATACCTATGTCATAAGTTTTACTATATTTTAGAAAAAAAACTTTGAGAAATGGTTGGATCTTAGGATCCTAACATCTCTACTATATGTAGATTTGCTATACAGTTTGGATGTGTTAACATTAATCCATACTAGGCCATTTAAACTAGTCATGTTAATTAAAAATCAGTATGGAATGGTTGGGATTCTTATCAAAGAATTATGTCAGGACTATGAATCTATGATTGTTGTAAACCACTGAGTCAGTCCTATAGTCTTTATGAATATGTTTGCTGTCTGTGTGAAACCTCTCTAATTGTTGTAAACCACTGGTTCTATCCTGTAATTATCAATCAACCACTGAGTCAGTCCTATAGTCTTTATGAATATGTTTGTTGTCTGTGTGAAACCTCTCTAATTGTTGTAAACCACTGGTTCAATCCTGTAATCATCAATCCCGACCTTGAATCTGAGTATCATTATTAATGTATTTGACGCTAGCCACTTTTTCTAAAAAAAAGAAAAAGAAAAAAGAAAAGAAGATAAAGCTTAGGCGTCTTTAAATTTCATTTATGGTTAATTATTTAAAGGAAAAACTGCACGTACACTATCAATGTCTGATGTGATTTTGAGGTTTCTGTCGACATTTTCAATTTCCAATTACAAGATAAATGTTATTTTATGAGTGCACGATCTGCGTATTCAATTTAATGATGATGCAACTGTTGCCCAATAATAAAGGAGCCGCTCGGTACTATGTCGTCCTACCAAACAGAAGAACTTACGTGCACGCATTTCTATAGCGCGTCCATTTAGTGAACAATGACGATCCCATAAGCATTGGTTTCTCTCTCACTGCTTTGTAATGTGATAATTATGTAGTGAGCAAAACAGAATCAGATTTTTTTCTTTTTATTGAAGTACCGCAT
>JAJJMA010016349.1:5509-17770 GCA_023529015.1 Papaver nudicaule | reverse complement strand
GATTATAAGAACTCCATTGTAATTTATGCTGGAGTTGGAACACTAGTCCTTTAGGTTTGTAATGTACCCATATATGGGATTTGGCTCCTGGCGTTGCGTTTGCTCTTAGTAACCATTGTCTATAACTTTTTCTTGAATGCTTCTATTGCATCCTAAAATGTATGTTCCTGGAGAACATGTATCAGTGTAAAGTAGAATGAATCAGACCTTTTGATACTCATCAATATTCGATTTGGTAGCATGAGATATGTAATGAATGGTCATTTCCCGCATTCCTCTAAATCATGGCCTCTTATGTTGCAAGAGAAAAAGTACGATGTGAGTTGTTCTACGCACTCATCAAGCTTGATATGCTGCCAGTTCCAAAGATGACGCCTTAGAAACTCCAATATTTATACCACGAGTTTTAAAAGTAACTGTTGTCGTCGTCGGCGACACTTTCAAGTATGTACGATGAAAACCCAATTTGAAGAGAAGAATTAGAACAGTTTTGTCAAAGTCGAATTGAAAAGTGGCAACAATTTGCTACTTTCAGCATTTCCATCTTCCTTGTGAACGATGTCATAGTTTTTGGATTGGAATTGCGATTTGTAACTGTCCCAGCCCAGCCCAATATTAGTCGGGTAACAATATTAGTCAGCCCATCCATGTGTGTCAAAACATCCCACTCCGGTCAGCTATTAGGGTCAGCCATAAAACATGTGTGAGCCATTTGAATCAAGTAACAAAAGTAAATCAACAGTCGTAATTTAACACTAGCAGAACTAGATGCCTCATCAACATCAGATCTCTAAAAAATTCAAAAATCCAAACGCTCAACCCTAAAAAGGCAACCTCAGATCTCTCATGTCGATTCGTCATCAATGGAAACAAAAGCATCAACATACATCACTATCAACAAACTTCTCCTCAAACTGATATTTCTTCTCAAGAAACTGAGATTAATTGCCTCCATCCTTTCTCAATTGTTTTTTATTCTATTCTTAATTGGGTGTATCAAACTTAGGCTAAGTCCAATGGGAGTGCTACTTCCCTTAAAAAGTAGCATGACACATCAGCAAAGTAGCAAACCAAGTCTAATGGGAAGTGCTTGATAGAAGCATGACACATCAGTCTAGCGCTGAATCATATAGCGGTGGGGCGCTAAATGATAAAGCGCCAGATAATCTCAGCCATCAGATCTGGAACATATGTTATTAGCCATCAGATCTAGTGAGAATATTCGTTTGGGCACTATATCATTGAGCGCGAGTTCACTTTTTGGGCGCTACATCATTAAGATCAACTCAACAGATTTTTTTTTACCGAACAAAAAAAAATTGACATGCAATATGTAATGACAAATGTACTTCTGCTAATCCAGAGGGGACAGACCGAGGAACCCAGATCATGGCGAATCTAGCACGACTGTTAAAGACAACTAGACAAGGCCTTAGGAACTTAGTAACTAACAGTGTAAGGATTATGTGTGTGTGTAAGGTGTTTGTAATGTGAGAGTGTTAATTGTAAGCGTGAGTGACCTGTGCGTACAACACGTGAGAGTGTATTCTGTCGAGCTATATAAATTCACAGAAGAGCACAATTGTAGTAATCTTTTTCTAAATGCAATTCAATCTAAATCGTTTGCCAACCATGTAGACATCAGGTCTATTATGGTATCAGAGCAACTTTCAACAACAACTTCTAAAAAAAAAAACATCATCATCATACTCCTCCAATTTCCTGATTAATTAGCAATGGGAGTAACTTTATCATCATCATCATCATACTCATCTTCATCTTCCTCCTCTGGGACTCCAGCAGCTTTTGCCTCTTCCTCTATCCTTTTTCTGAGCTTGGCAGCTTTCATCTGCCACATCTCCCTTTGCATCTGGTTCATGTAGGTAGTGTCAGCAGTGAGAATCTTATTCTCCTCCCAGGTGGCGAGAATTTTCTTATTCGCTACGCGACTCTTCCTCATTTCCAACAAAGTTCTTTTCCGCTCAACAGCTCTACTCTTGTCATTCAGCTCTTGTTTTTCCATAAACACATCAAAATTAAAACTTTTTTGACTGTTTTCGGCTTCCTCTAGCTGCTGCTTGTCTAGCCCTCTTGGCTGCATTTCTACCCATAAACTTGGTTGCATTTTGAGCATTGACATTCAAATAGGAGTTGGGATCAACCGTGAACTGTCCAGGTGGGGGACCAGGGGCACCAGATGGTCCAGAGGAACTAGAACCCGGTCCTGAGGGGCCAAAAAAAGTTTGATTCAGCTTCAGTCAAAAAATTTACCAAATACCTATAGTTAGCTAATAGCTGGTTTAGGATGCAGACCAATAACTCGTATTTGTTGCAACTAAGCAGAATTATGGTGCTTCGTTTTAGCATATGCCAAGGGGTCCTTATCCAAACCAATGGCTCCATTTACCCCCTGGGAAAGAAGAATATGAAATTTATTTGTCTTTTGAGTGATAATAAGAAAGGTCTCCACCCTTGTAATTTATGCTGGAGTTGGAACATTATTCCTTAAGGTTTGTAATGTTTGTTTAGTAACCATTGTCTATTAATTAGTTTTTCTTGAATGCTTCTATTGCATCCTAAAATGTATGTTCCTGATACCAGTATCAGTTTGAAGTAGAATGAATCAGACCTTTTGATACTCATCAATATTGGATATGGTAGCATGAGATATATCTTCTTAGTATCATCAGCGACTACTCATTTCCTACATTCCTCTAAACCATGTCCCATTATGTTGCAAGAAAAAAATTACGATGTAAGATTTACATGCGCGCAATAGCTAATTAAGCTCAACTCAATAGATAAGAATCACAAAGTGATGGGAACTTTTCTGAGTTCATGACCAACTGCAGCTAGATTTTCCAAAGTATGCCACTTAGCAGTAGATCTGCAACTTGATTTTGTATCCTATTACCAAGTGGAGATTTTCCGAGCCATTAATGGAAGAAAGTAAAACTGAAACACTTAAGAGTAGCAATACATATGCAACTCGATTTTGTATCCTATTTACTTTTTCTTAAAGACCGGCCTTAAATCAAGTCCGCACTGTAGTTTGAGATACAAAAACAAGGGAGGACTGTTTTTGGCACGGTTCTATGAACCTAGCCATCACTACACCATTACCAAGAAACGAAACTCTTTAGCACTAAATTTTCTGTCGATCAAAAAATTAACTGAAAAAAAATCAAAATGATGCAAAAAGCACATTTTAAGGTTCAAGAACTATTCGTACGACTGCCGCTAGCAGTGTAACCAGTGTTACCTCCTTGACCCGAATTGAATCCCATGATATGCTCAAACTTGACAAAGCTGTCCAGATAAGGTGTTTTCCAGACCTCAGCGGCCTTGGAGACATTAGAATCCCATCTGCGATCAACTCGAGGTATCGGAGAATCAGGTTTCAATTTCAGGCTGACAAAGTGATTTCCATTCACAAATCCAAAAGTAATAATGCGGTGAGGTCGTTCTTCTGGTGGAGGTTCCAGAAGGGGCAGAAATGTTAAATTTCCGGACTTGAGAGAAAGTGATACAACCACAGCCTTATATGCGTTAGCAATCACATACCCTGCATTAGGCAAGCTCAACCAATAACGTGAATCAGTGGCACGGTCTTCGTAATATGCAAAAGCTTTTCTCATATTTGCTACTGTATCATTGTTCATCAGTTTCACGTAAAGTTCTTCATTTTTAACAATTTCATTCAGCAACTCTCCTCGAACCCGTTTCCAACCATGCAACACCTCATAATCTAATTGCATTGCAATAACTCTGTAGCCACAATGTCCATCTTTTTCCACATCTTCAGTGCTATGTATGTACCCATGCATTGGTTCAGGAATTTGTTCCAAAAACCTCAGTATTGGCCTGCTTTGCTGTGCATTCGATGAAAGGAATGACGAAGCAATCGAAATCTTTCTTTGCTTTTTTGATTCAGTTGGTGACCCATGAATTGTATTTTCTTTTGGCCCAGTGCCATTTATTGTTTCCAAAGCCCTCTTCTTTGCTCTTCGTGCTGTTTCGCATGTAATATCTACTTGGTATTTAGACTTGATAAATTTTATAATGTCTTGTGTTGAAATGCTGTGATCTTGCCTCACTTTTTCAGTAATATGGCTGCTTACCCATTTAGGTTTTGCCACCTTATTGTGTAAGGTGGCAGTTTCTGCTGAAGGTAGGCATGTGTGCTTCTCCTCTATTTCAGTCACAACATAGTTGCTTCCCTTGGGTTTAGCGCGTATTTTCCATTTACAAGTACTTGTGTTTGAGCAGTCAGCAACTATTCTCTCCCTCCCCAGTCTGGTGAATTTGACTTCAAATTTACCTGATACAGCGGCATCCTTTATAGCGTCACGACACAATTCAAAAGACGCAAATTCTTTACCAATCTCTAACAAAATTCTATCTTGATTTCTCACAGTATGACAATCCTCATCATGTCTATCTGTGATACTGATATCTTCATCGTTATTTTCCCCATTGTCGCTTCTTTGATCAGCTTTTACATTTTCATAGTCTTCTTTTGCAGCCACAGATAATTGTTCCTCATTACCATCAGCTAATACACCTCCATCAAGCTGTTCTTTGGTATCATCGTATACATTTATGGAAGATGATCCACATGCATCGCTTTTTTTGTTACTCCTACAAATAAAAACATATATTAAGATCTATTCATGAAACGGTAATAACATGAAATCATATAAGTACATATAGTACCATAAAGAAAGAAGCGTTCCCATTTCATTCTCGACCACCTGCAGCAATAAAAAACATGACTGAGAAACGAACACAAGGAAAATGCTATTTATAATTGTTCGTATAATGACATACCTCGGCCCAATATAAACCGTCAAAAACATCATCACCATACACATGAGAATCGTAAAAGAGAGGACTCTGCAATAAGAGTTTCAATGTTACTGATGAGTTTTCATCGTCGATCGAAAGATGAAGAACCATCTTGTTTTGGATTGTCACTTCACGAAAGTATTTCGGATAATAAGCAGAGAGCTGTAGTTCATCGACTATATTATTGTCATTCCTCTTGCTACTACTTGAGACTTTGATTACAGCAAAATATAGAGGACGAGGCAGTTTTGTACACGTTTTTTTACCATCGTCTTTGTTCTTCAGAAGAATCGACAGGCTATAATCAACTTTTGGATTCAATAGATGCTTTAATACAATGTCAATGTATCCATCAGCCAAGTCTGACATTGGATTTCCATCCACTTCTTTAGCTTTCAAAAGCTCGTCTTTAATGTACCTCTCCATCAACATTTTAAATGCTTCGAAATTTTCGCTACCTAATGCACTTCTAAGAAGTGCCGAATCCGATTCCCTGCTTATTACTCCAGCACACTTCCACCAAATAGAGAGCAATTCGTTGATAACAGAAATTTGGCCTCTTTGTATCGCATGATCAAGAGGAGTTCCCTGAAATTGTCCCTCATCATATATATCTTCATCTGCCTCAGTACTAGCGAAACACTGATTGAAACCGTATTGGGTAAGCAGTTCTTTTACGATCTCCAGGTAACCTTTAGCGGAAGCTATGTGAAGTGGATTACGCCCCTTATGGTCTTTCCATGCAGCAAAATGAGGCATTTTTCTTATTATCTCTCTGGTGCAATCGTTTAACTGCCCGGACCTCACAGAAAAATGTAATGGTGTTCCTCCAAGAGGTAATTCACAAATATAACCCCGGATCTCTGGATCTTCCACGATTATTTTAGAGAAAACACAATAGTCTCCCATTTGTATAGCGTCCAACAACCATATCACATTTTCAAATCTCTGTTTGTCAGTGAGAAAATAAATGAGAATTCTTTAATTAAGGGAATTAAATGAATGGCAGGGATATTATAGTCACCTCATATGGTACGAACCCCATCACATTGGTTTTCCTTACTATAGTGTTTCGTAGCAGGTCAAAAACAGTGTTCCCATCCACATCTCTGACATCCAGGATGCCTCTAACCATGGCACTCCTTATCAAGACTCGCAAGGTTATTATAGACCTTGAATCCACCGAGAGACTAACAATTGTCCGATTTGTGATTTTAGAAGTCACTTCTCTAATATAATCCCGATACTTGGTTCCGGTGCTCCCCTTGTTCTTGAATTTGATGACTACAAAGTATTCCTTTCCTTCCCAAAATTCTCTTTGGAAACATACCATACTCTCCTTTTTACATAATAGCTCCTTCACAATCTTTCCATAGCCATCAACCAGCAGGTCCAAGGAGGTGTCTCCACACTCCCAGTCTCGGGCAGTATTGTGTGAAAACTCTTCTTTGATGATATACCACTCCAACAAGGTTTTGAAAGCTTTAGCATTTTTGTGTGTTAAAGCACAGTGAAGAGCCGTCTCATTCCTCTCGTCTGACACAATTCCAGCGCATTCCCAACAAGTTGAGAGCAACGTGTTAATAACACCAACTTCCCCTGTCCGCGCAGCACAGTGAAGAGGAGTATTTCCATCCATATTTTTTAGAAGACATACACTACTAGAACCCGACTCATAAATCAATATTAATTTCACGATATGGATTAACCCCCATCCAGAAACATTATGCATTGGGAATATATTTTCTTGATCTTGACCTTGAGCCAGTTCTAATGCATATCTGCTTTTACTTATCTCATCTAGCAAATCATCAGTTTGCCTGGTTAACACGCAAAAGTTTAACTGTGTCTGCAGGGGACAAGACCGAGAAGAAAGTGCTCCAAAAAGAAGTGGATCACTACCTAGGAATCTTTCCAAGGGTTCTGTCCTAAAACAATACGTGATCATCAGAGTCGACAAGAACAATTTATTCAAGGCTTCATAAACCTCGGGGTGGACATCATCTGACAACCTTGGAGTTTCCGCCAGCAGCTAATTATGAAACACGATAAAAGAGCTAGTAAGATAAAATCAAATTTGTAGATGCCTCCGACTTTGGAACCTCCCTAGTAAGGCCGTCGGGTGATGCCCATGACATAAGGTTGAAACTTGTCTATACATTAGAACCTCCATATATTGATACTCCATATATTAATAAAAAATTTTGATCACAATTTGGGCTAGTTAGAAATAGTAATAACCTCCACATTATAATATTAATATTTTTTTTCACTCTCAGTTTAAGGAATTTACCTCCATATATTAATGATTGACATTATATTTGACAAATATAGATCTAATTACACTAATTTTTTAATGAAATAAAATACTTATATATACAATAGTCTGAACAAAAATAAGTAGTTTTTGAGTTTTTGCTGCATCTGATCCAAGCTAGCCAACTCGGCCAGTCGAGAATCGCTTAAAAGATAGTCTTTTAACTTGCGAGTGCTTAAGCTAAAATATTCGAGCATGTTTAAAAAAAATCGGCCTGAAAATTTTGGTACTTCAATACTATCATCTAATAAACATGTACTTATGTGTTGAGACTATAAAAATTTATCTATGTGATCTAATACAGCTGTAAATACATTGAACTTGAGATTTGGGATTTTCCATATATACCTCTCTATATTAATAACCTTCTAATATTAATAATTTTGTAACAGGATTTATTGATCAAAAAGTAATAATATGAAAGAATGTAAAATAACCTTGTTTGTTGTCTTGATGATTGCCACTTTCTCTCTATCCCAGTTCTCCATCTCCATATACTCTATAGCCAGCACGCGGAAGGCTTGGTGCTGGTTCCCTATAAGGGCCATGTATATCGCGTCCTCCACGAAGGCCTTTTTTTTGTCACTAGTAATTGCTAAGAGTGAAAGAGCATCGAGTAATTCATATATAACTTCCTTATTTCCTTTCATGGCTGCATAGTCAAGAGGACTCTTGCTATCTTTATCAAAAATATAGCATGGACTCATCCTCCCTTTGATGGTACTGATAAATAATAGTACCTTTACGATGTCGACGTACCCATATTCTGAAGCAAGATGAATCAGGTTCGATTGGTCTTCATTCAACTTAGTCTCAAATTCAGGGCATCTTCTTGTGATCTCTTTTCTTACAGCTTGCCTGCTACCAGGATCTTCTTCTTGTCTCAACAGTAGTACACCCCAAGGAAGCTCATCCAGGTTATTAAATGAATTGCCTCCGTCGTTTGCTGTTGGGAGTTCATACGGGAGTCCAAAATTTCCTGATTCATTCATATAATTCAGAATATTATGAGAAGACCTCATTTTGTAGCTGGAATATAAGAAAATTCGACGAGTTTGTTGAATTCTGCTATTTAGTCAAATGGACAGTTATTGAAAATTTGTTGAAACATGGTGATTATTCCAAAAATGGAAAATTCAATTTCTGAAGAATTTCACAACAATTTGAAGTTGTAATGTTAATCAGACAAATTTGTTGGAGCTTTTCTGGACTTGTCAAAAGAGAGAATCATTGAGTGGATGAATTCCCAAATTTGAAAAAACAGTGGGTTTTCAAAGGCCCGGTTGATGGAAGAAATAATCAGGATAGTGCTTCCATATTCTTGTTTTTCTCTCTAAAGTCCAATCTAGGGGGTTCCAAAAGACAGTAATCATATTAATCTTTTTATAAATTGTTCGCCAATAAAGAGCCTCCACAACCAATTTTTTCAACTATACTATAATTTTTTTTTTCTATTGATGACATTAGTAATACCAATTCAAACCAAATAAGAAAAGGACTATTAGATTTTTTTTTAAATGAATGCTCAACTGGTTATGAACGGACATTTCCTTCAAGCAAAAAGTCTCATCAAATTATGAATAATAATCATTGTAGTAGAGAGTAATATATGTGATGTTAATGTTTCTTAGACATTAGTTATGACCTGTAGGTTTGGACATCTGTCCTTTAGACATTAGTCGGTTTTGTTTGTGACCGTTGGTAACAGGTCATTCTCTCTTTCACTTCATAAACTCTCTAATGTGTTTTTGTTTCTTCGAGTCATTGAATCTACAACGTATCTTTCTACTACATTAGTTTTTTTTTTGATACTGCTGAGGATCGACCTCAGCCCTCCCCTATGGGGAGCCAGCGAGAAACCACTGAGCTATGCTCAGGTTCTCTTTCTACTACATTAGTTAAACCTTAGAGCAAGCATTATGTTGCACTAAGCTCTCCCCTCATTTAGGGTTTGCAGAGAAGTTTTATTTGGTGGATTTGGAATTCAGTGTGGCTTTCTCAACATTTGGTGGGAAATCCAGTTTCCTTATCCATGATTGACCTATCTTTTGTATCTTGTTTTTCAGGTGCCAATAGGTTTCTTTTGCCTGGCTATATTTGGCCCTATGGAAATTTAAACCTATCCAATAGAGAAGGATATGGGATGTCTAAAAATGGATGAAAATACTAAGTCATCCTGACTCATTTTCTAATCTAATGTCAATGCATATCTATAACCACCACTTTCTTCATTTGCATATCCATAGCCACCCTCTCTTTCATTCCAACTCCACCACCACCATTACCGCCGCCTCCATCACCACCACCGCCGCCACCACCACTACAAAAAGACCCCCCAAAAAAAAAAAAAAAAAAAACTCCATTATCACCGCCGCCGCCTCCACTCCTCCCACATTGAATTTCATTTAGTAATTTTTCCTGAATGGGTCAAACCAATTTGTAGGTAATAGCTGCTGAACCAAGGAGTGCACAGGTTGGATCAAGAGAAAAAATTGATAGTCAAGCATATGAAAGTGAGCTTGCAGCAATGGGATTTGGCTTATTGTATACCAAGCTGTAAGATATCAGAGTGCATAGTCCCACCATGGAAATGCATCTTGTGATTTGAGGCACAAGCTCTCCCAGAGTTAGGTGAATTTTTGGGGCGTAAAACCTATTTTTGAGGCGTAAAACATATTTTTGGGGCGTAAATTTTTTTTGGGGCGTATTTTTTTTTTGTGGCGGCGGCGACTGTCGGCAGTTATTTTTTTATGGTGGTGGCGGCAATTATTTTTGGTGATGATGTTAGTGGTGACGGCAGTTGTAGTAGGTGGTGGGGTGGTAAAAAGAATAGAAAAGAAAATTATATAGAAAGGTAGGGTTTTAATTTATACCTAAATGTGTAAGGGTAATTTAGACTTTGCATATCTATTTAGACATCCCTTATAACTACCCTTTGAATGGTTTTATTACTTTGAAGCGCCAAAGTAAAGTCTGCAGCGCCAAAATCAGCGCATCAAAAATTAGGTGAAGTCTCGATTCCAGCCCCAATTTAGCTAGGCTTTGAGAGATAAAACCCATCCTCTCAGCTTTTAATTTTCCTTCGAATAAATCCCTATGGACCGAGATTCCTGTCTAAGCTACAGTGAATGACAGAAAATGTGAGAGGGTTTTTCCCCTGGGCCCTCCTCCCTGCTCCACCACCTCCACCTCCACCCTCTCACATTTTCTGTTAGATGACCGAGATTCCCTCGGTCCATCTAGAATTGTTGCCTTCCTTTTCCTTTTTCTTTCTCTCTACAGGAGAGAGAGAGTGTTTTCTAGCCAATGGTAATAAGAGGTTACATGTGGGAGAGAGAAGGGAGTTAGCGACCATGACTTTTGCAATGGTCACCGAGGAGAGAATCGGGGGACACAGTATTATCCATTGGATCTGTTTGATTTCCACAAGGAGATTAACAATGTTAATGAGGTAACTGTTACCTCCATTAGTAAGTTGTAAACCATGATTATAGACCATTAACAGTTGCACCGGATTATCAGTTAATGCTCTGGAAAACCAATCGATTACACTGATGGCGTCTGACTGAACAGTCTAATCCATCAATGAAGGAAATTAAATTCCCATTGAATGAGATTAGTTGGGTAATTAGTATAAAGGACTCAAGATTATGTTTTGATTAACCCAAATAGAGAAACAGAGAACTCGATGAGAATATTGCTAGGATTTCCGAATAGAAATTTCGATGAGGTTCACCGATTTTAGACAATATTTGGATTCTGATTCTGGGGAGGATATGGAAATTTCTTCTGATTATGAAATTCAGATACTTCCCAATCCACCCAGACCAGAACCAGAAGTAATTGTTCGGACTGATAGTGATGAGGAATTTATTGCTCCAAACCAGAATCCAGATATTGTTGATCAGATACAGCAAGGCCCTGAAAGGAGATTGCGACCTGATGGCAATCTGATACGTAATAGCATCTCTTTTTTAGGTTGGGACGGTGTCGGTTTGTTGGAAGAACCATGGAGCAAATGAGTTCCAGTGCTCAGGGCGAGATGAACAGGAGGAATCCAGTTTTTGATCCAACCCAGAAGCTGGACGAAGATTTTCTCGACTTCCTTATTTTTTTCCTTCTAATAACTCTATGCAAGGGGAGGTTGAAGCACGGTCTGAGTCTGTTTCTGCTTGTGTTGTTGTTCCAAGAATAATAACTCGGAGTACTGCAAGGATGACACTCATTGAAGATATATTTACTGCATGTGCTTCTGCTCGCATCTTTGAAAGGACAGGGAACCGAATAGCTGTTAGAGTACATCAGATTGATTAGATACTAGAGCAGTAAAGGAGACAGAGAAAGAATGGAGAGGTACAGACAAGTTGGAAGGAGGGTTAGAAGTGAATGTCTTTGAATGAATCTTGTAGAACTTTGAATGTAATGAAATGCTTGTGATGAAAGGAAAGTAATCCTTTTTGAAATGTTATGAAACAAACCGCACCAAGAAAAACAAACCCAGGTGAAATCAAAGTAATCCGTTGAAGAAAAAAAATCAAAAATCAGGAGGAATCGGAGTAAACAAAGCGAATCAGAAGAGCTGAGTCGCAGAGAGATGAATCGAAAGAGAGAGAAACTACAACGTTTACAATACATCAAAAACCAAAATCTATCTTTTTGTTATATTAAAATCTATGCTTAGAAATTTGATCATATGGACCTGGCCGCTCGCGGGACGGCAAAACTCCCAATTTGTTTTAAAAGACAAACAAACACGTCATATTTAATTGGACTATAATACCCTAAATAAAATCTACAACAATGAAAAACTCGATCTATTCTTCTTCTTTCAAATCACTTTCGATTCAGACCACCATTAGCTTCTTCAACATCGCCAGTACCACCACCATCAATTCCCTGACCGGATTAAAGCTAAGATTGAAGTCTTTCTCCGCAGCACCACCACTGTCAGTTCCCTCACCATCACTTTCTTCAATATCAACACTATCTCCACCGTCAACAGTGCCATTTTTCGAGGAAACAACCATCAACACCACCACCGCCGACAACTAAACCACCAACAAATAACGACACCATCAACAACGACACCATCGAAG